>SJXQ01012374.1:370906-449574 GCA_006408695.1 Aepyceros melampus
TTTACAATACTGTATTCGTTTTGCTATACGTCGACATGAATCAGCCACGAGTGTACATGAACTCCCAATCTCGACCCCCACCTCTCCCCTCCCGCCCCACACCCTCTCTCTGGATTATCCCCGTGCATCAGTCCCAAGCATCCTGCATCCTGCATCAAACCTGGACTGGCGATTCGTTTCACTTATGATATCACACATGTTACACTGCCACTCTGCCAACCCATCCCACCCTCTCCCTCTCCCACAGAGTCCAAAAGGCCGTTCTATACATCTGTGTCTCTTTTGCTGTCTTGCGTACAGGTTTATCATTACAATCATTCTAAATTCCATATATATGTGTGAGTATACTGTATTGATGTTTTTCTTTCTGGCTTACTTCACTCTGTATAATCAGCTCCAGCGTCATCCACCTCATTAGAACTGATTCAAATGTATTCTTTTTAATAGCTGAGTAATACTCCATTGTGTATACGTACCACAGCTTTCTTATCCATTCATCTGCTGATGGGCCTCTAGGTTGCTTCCATGTCCTGGCTATTATAAACAGTGCCGCAATGAACATTGGGGTACAAGCATTTTACTTCAATATGGGTTCATATAATTATAGTTCATCCATAAGATGAAATGCAATGGAGCCATTAAAAAAGAACTACAGATATCCACATCTACTGACATGGGAAGATGTCCATGCCATATTGTTCATTGCAGAACACAAGTATGTATGTGTGTGTGTGACAGAAATATGTGCAAGGATACTTACCAAAATATTCATAGTGGTTACCTTCAGTTGAAGGGAGTTTTTATATATATTTCTATAGTTTATTTTTACAATGGATATATAAAAATTTTTATTAACATAAAGTACAATAAGTCTATTTGCATTTTGATAAAAAGAAAGTTGAAAATATCCCAGAAAACCATTATGCCATGATTAGTACCTTATTAAATTTTAATTTAGCAAGATTTTCAAGTCAAGGTTAAAGTCCTCTAAGGAATGAGACCTAGATCCAGCATATTTTAAAGGACATAGGAGAAAAATTAAAGGTAGACTAGGTAAAGAAATATCCATCACACATTACTCAGCTGAGGTATAGGCCTGTATTATCCTCAGGGGATTTTACTGAAAAAAATCAATAAGCAATGGAAGGCATCTGAGTTTTTAGATCTAAGAGAAACCAAAAGGGTGAAGCCTTGTGACAATCTGTACAGACCCAGAGTGAATCTTAACTTTACCACAGTTCCTGATTTCAATATTAGAGAAGAAAATACCTCTTAGAAATGATGTTCACTTCTCCCCTTACAACAGGTTCAGGATCTGATGGCAGTTAATTTTTAAAATATATTTATCAGATTTAAACTTTTACTTTATACTTTACAAAGACTGAAAAGGAGAACATGATATGTTAAATCACTCACCTCCACAGGAAAAAATGTCTGTACATGGGCAGATGTTCCTTGATGTGACATTGCAGTTCCATTTTTAACTTGAAAATGTGTTTTGCACATGTAGCCATCAGAACAGTCCTGTGTTCCACCAAAGAATACATAAGAAAATGCCAATTATTGTGAGAACTCATCATTCTAAGAACTACAGTGTCTCACAAGTTCCAAACCAAGCAATGAGAAACTAAGTATATTAAATGAGATGAGATAATATGGATAAATTCATCCAATTCATCCTGCAAACAGTAAGTACTCAATAAATAGAAGTTTTAAGCCCCTACTTTTATCACCTATTAATGATGTTTCCTCTTCTCATAGATTAAATACCTTTTTCCCCCAAGCACTTCAAAACATAGATTTCATAGAGCACATAGGTTGGCAGCTGTTTAAAAGTATACCAACTTATAGAAATGTCTTGTCATATATTAATATTGATATTAATTTCATAGCATATAGAGAAATAGAAATTTTAGGAGGATGTGCATCTTGAAGCTAGAAATGATCCACTGTTTCAATATATTGCTCAAGGAAAAATCTCCATTAAGAGGTCCTGGAGAGGTAATCTTTCACCTCCTTCCAGAGCACTTCCAGGAACCCACATGTCACTCCCTTACACAATTACCACCTGCATTCTGGTATACAACACACTGTTCACTGAGAAAGCTTAATTCTATATTGCACTGAAGTGTGTCCATTTAACTTTAATTCACCAGTTCTAGTTACACCTTCTGGATCTAAACTCGTTTTCAGAGTCATTCTTCAAAGAGTTAAAGATAATTTCCACTGTTCTCAAATGTTGGGAGGTATGATTTCTAAGCCCTTAACCAGTTGCATTTCTCTCCTGCTTCTTATTTAATGAATGCATACGAAGTCACTTCAGTAGTGTCCAACTCTTTGCAAGTCTATGGATGGTAGCCAGCCAGGCTCCTCAGACCATGGGATTCTCCAGGCAAGAATACTGGAGTGGGTTGCCATGCCCTTCTCCAGGAGATCTTTCCAACCCAGGGATCAAACCTGTGTCTCTTAAGTCTCCTACATTGGCAGTCAGGTTATTTACCATTAGTGTCACTTGGAAAGCCCCTACTTATATAATCAGTTCAGTTCAGTCGCTCAGTCATGTCTGACTCTTTGCAACCTCATGGACTGCAGCGCACTAGGCTTCACTATCCATCACCAACACCTGGAGCTTGCGCAAACTCATGTCCATCAAGTCAGTGATACCATCCAATCATCTTATCCTCTGTCATCCCCTTCTCCTCCTGCCTTCAATCTTTCCCAGCATCAGGCTCTTTTCAAATGAGTCAGCTCTTCACATCAGGTGGCCAAAGTATTGGGAGTTTCAGCTTCAGCTTCAGTCCTTCCAAAGAATATTCAGGACTGATTTCCTTTAGGATGGACTGGTTTGATCTCCTTGCAGTCCAAGGGACTCTCAAGAGTCTTCTCCAACATCACAGTTCAAAAGCATCAATTTTTCAGCACTCAGCTTTCTTTATGGTCTAACTCTTACATCCATACATGACTACTGGAAAAACTATAGCTTTGACTAGATGGACCTTTGTTGGCAAAGTAATGTCTTTGCTTTTTAATATGCTGTCTAGGTTGGTCATAGCTTTTCTTCCAAAGAGCAAGCCTCTTTTAATTTCATGGCTGCAGTCACCATCTGCAGTGATTTTGGAGCCCCCCAAAATAAAAGTCTCTCACTGTTTCCATTGTTTCCCCATCTATTTGCCATGAAGTGATAGGACTGGATGCCACATCTTAGTTTTTTGAATATTGAGTTTTAAGCCAGATTTTTCACTCTCCTCTTTCATTTTCATGAAGAGACTCTTTAGTTCTTCTTCACTTTCTGCCATGTGGATAGTGTCACCTGCATATGTGAGGTTATTGATATTTCTCCTGGCAATCTTGATTCCAGCTTGTGTTTCATCCAGCCCAGTGTTTCTCATGATGTACACCGCATATAAGTTAAATAAAGCAGGATGACAATATACAGCCTTGACATACTCCTTTCTCAATTTGGAACCAGTCTGTTGTTCCATGTCTGGTTCTAACTGTTACTTCTTGACCTGCATACAGATTTCTCAAGAGGCAGGTCAGGTGGTCTGGTATTCCCATCTCTTTAAGAATTTTCCACAGTTTGTTTTGATCCACACAATCAAAGGCTTTGCATAGTTAATAAAGAAGTAGATGTTTTTCTGAGACTCTCTTGCTTTTTTGATGACCCAAGGATGTTGGTGATTTGATCTCTGGTTCCTCTGCCTTCTGTAATCCAGCTTGAACATCCGGAAGTTCACGGTTCACGTACTGTTGAAGCCGGGTTTGGAGAATTTTGAACATTACTTTGCTAGCATGTGAGATGAGTGCAATTGTTTGTGCAGTAATTTGAACATTCTTTGGCATTGCCTTTCTTTGGGATTGGAATGAAAACTAACCTTTTCCAATAACACTTACTATTATGATCACTAATAGTTGATATTCATCTAATTGTGATCAGTTTCATTTTTTTAAGGCAAAACTAGTTAGAACTTAGTTCAGTCATGCATAAAAATTTAATAACTCTCATGCACATTCTCAGGTATTAATGAACATTATTAATTCTACACCAAAATGTCACACTAATATTCACATTTCAACAGAATTAAAATAATTATAAATAAGAAAAACATGGTTACTTAATCTGATGTAGTAAAAAATATATATGTACAGAATAGCATTCAAACTAAAAAATTCATAATTCTCTTAAATATTTTTACTAAGATTCACAAATCCAGTTTTTACTATAAAATAAGGAGATTTTATAGTGTTTGTGGGCCATTTAAAATTGAATATGTTTTCAAATTTGTGTCATGACAGCTATGTAAGAGCGTTTGATATTAGGTAATGTCTTGGGTTGAATACTGTGTGTGTGTCATCTTTGCACAGGGTCCACGCTAATCTTCTCTGAGGTTGAATACTATCCTTCCAAATTTCATATCCACCAGAAACCTTGTTTGTGACCTTATTTGGAGATAGGGTCTATGTAGCTGTAATCAAGATGAGATCATACTAGAATAAACTAGACCCTAAATCCAATATAACTTGTGTCCTTATGAGAAGAGGGAAATTTGGCTATGGAAACAGACACATGGGAGAAGGTCATGGGGAGAAAGAGGCAAAGACTGGAGTGATGCATCTATCACCCAAAGAATTTCATAATTTCCATCAACTAACCAGAAGCTAGAAAAGGCAAGGAAAGGTTCTTCTCTAGAGCCCTTGGAGGGACCATAGCCAGGCTGACACCTTGATTTTCAACTTCTGATTTCAGAATTTTGACAGAATAAATTTCTGTGTTTTAAGCCATAAAGTTTGTGGTACTTTGTTATGGAAGCTCTAGAAAACTAATACAGAAATGATATTTTCTTCAATCTGATGGTATCTTTATAACTGTTGTTGTTGTTTCGTTGCTAAGTCCTGCCCAACTCTTTGCAACCCCACGGACTGCAAAATGCCAGGCTTCCCTGTCTTTCACTATCTCCTAGGATTTGCTCAAACTCAAGTCCATTGAGTCAGTGGTGATGCTATCCAATCATCTTATCCTCTGTTACCCTCTTCTCCTCCTGCCCTTAATCTTTCCCGGCATCAGAATCTTTTCCAATGAATCAGTTCTTATCAGGTGGCCAAAGGATTGGAGCTTCAGCTTAAACATCAGTCCTTCCAATGAATATTCAGAGTTGATTTCCTTCAGGATTGACTGGTTTGATCTCCTTCCAGTCCAATGGATGCTCAAGAATCTTCTCCAGCACCACAACTCAAAAGCATCATTCTTTGGTGTTCAGCCTTCTTTATGGTCCAACTCTCACATCCATACATGACTACTGGAAAAACCATAGCTTGCATCATACAAATCTTTGTCAGCAAAGTGATGTCTCTGCTTTTTAATATGCCATCTTGGTTTGCCATAGCTTTCCTTCCAAGAAACAAACGTCTTTTAATTTCACAGCTGCAGTCACTGTCCACAATGATTCTGGAGCCCAAGAAAAGAAAATCTGTCACTGTGTCCACTTTTTCCCCATCTATTTGCAATAAAGTGATGGGATCAGATGCCATGATCTTAGTGTTTTGAATGCTGAGTTTTAAGCCAGCTTTTCACTCTCCTCTTTTACCCTCATCAAGGGGCTGTTTAGTTCCTCTTCACTTTCTGCCATTAAAGTGGTATCATCTACATATCTGACATCGCTTATACTTCTTGTGGCACTCTTTACTCCAGCTTATGATTCATCCAGCCTGACATTTCACATGATGTAATCTGCATAGAAGTTAATAAGCAGGATTACAATATACAGCCTTGACGTACTCCTTTTCCAACTTTGAATTAGTCCTTTGTTCCATGGCCAGTTCTAACTGTTGTTTCTTGACCTGCAGGCAGGTTTCTCAGGAGGCAGGTAAGGTAGTCTGGCATTCCCATCTCTTTAAAAATTTTCCGGTTTGTTGTGATCCACAGAGTCAAAGGCTTTAATGTTGTCAATGTAGTAGAAGTTGATGCTTTTCTGGAATTCTCTTGCTTTCACTATGATCCAACAAATGTTGACAATTTGATCTCTGGTTCCTCTGCCTCTTCAAAACGCAACTTGTATATCTGGAATTTCTGAGTTCACATACTGTTGAAGCCTAGCCTGAAGCAGTTTGAGCACTGAATTGAAGTGAAAGTCACTCAGTCATGCCTGACTCTTTGAGACCCCACAGGGTGTAGCCCACGAGGCTCCTCTGTCCATGGAATTCTCCAGGCAAGAATAGTGGAGTGGGTTACCATTTCCTTCTCCAAGGGGTTACCAAGTGGGTTCTCAAGTGGGTTACCATTACCTTCTCCAAGTGGGTTACCATTTCCTTCTCTCTCAGTGCAGGGATCAAACCCAGTTCTCCTGTATTACAGGCAGATTCTTTACCATCAACTCACAAGATAATTTGAGCATTACCTCGCTAGTATGTGAAATGAACACAATTGTACAGTCATTTGAACATTCTTTGGCACTGACCTTCTTTGGGACTTGAATGAAATTGAACTTTTCCAATCTTGTGGCCACTGCTGAGTTTTCCTGACATACTGAGTGCAGCATTTTAACAGCACCATCTTTAGATTTGTTTGTAGTAATGCTTCCTAAGGTCCACTTGACTTCACACGCAAAGATGTCTAGCTCTAGGTGAGTGATCACACCATCATGATTATCCAGGTCATCAAGACCTTTTTGTAGAGTTCTTCTGTGTATTCTTGCTACCTCTTCTTAATCTTTTCTGCTTTTGTTGGGTCCTTGTTTCTGTCCTTTACATGCCCATCCTTGTATACAATATTCCTTTTGCATCTCCAATTTTCTTGAAGAGATCTATAGTCTTTCCCATTCTATTGTTTTCCTCTATTTCGTTTCATTGTTCACTTAAAAAGGCATTCTTATCACTCCTTGCTATTCTCTGGAACTCTGCATTCAGTTGGTATATCTTTCCCTTTCTTCCTTGCGTTTTGCTTCTCTTCTTTTCTCAGCTATATTTGCAGCCTTCTCAGACAACCACTTTGCTTTCTTGCATTTCTTTTTGGGGGGATTGTTTTGGTCACTGCCTCCTATACAGTGTTACAAACCTCCATCCATAGTTTTTCAGACATTCTCTACCAGATCTAATCCCTTGAATCTCTTCTTTACCTCCACTGTATAATCATAAGGGATTTGATTTAGGTCATATCTGAATGGTCTAGTAGTGGTCCCTACTTCCTTCAATTTAAGCCTGAGGTTTGCGGTAAGGATCTCTGTGATCTGAGCCACAGTAAGCTCTAGGTCTTTCGGCAGGGTGGTGGGGTGGGTAGGTAACTGTATAGACTTCTCCATCATCAGCTGCAAAGAATACAATCAATCTGACTTCGGTATTGACCATCTGGTGATGTCCATGTGTAGAGTAGTCACTTGTGTTGTTGGAAGAGGGTATTTGCTATGATCAGTGTGGTCTCTTGACAAAACTCTGTTAGCCTTTGCCCTGCTTCAGTTTGTACTCCAAGACCAAACTTGCCTGTTACTCCAGGTATCTCTTGACTTCCTACTTTTGCATTTCAATCCCCTATGATAAAAAAGACTTCTTTTTTTTGGTATTAGCTCTAGGAGGTCTTGTAAGTCTTCATAGAATCACTCAGCTTCAGCTTCTTTAGCATTAGTGGTGTGGGCATAGATTGGATTACTCTGATGTTGAATGGCTTGCTTTGCAAATGAACCAAGACTATTCTTTTGTTTTTGAGGTTGCACCCAAGTATTGCAGTTTGGACTCTTTTGTTGGCTATCAGTTCAGTTCAGTTCAATTCAGTCACTCAGTCGTGTCCGACTCTTTGCGACCCCATGAATTGCAACAAGCCAGGCCACCCTGTCTATCACCAACTCCCGGAGTTCACTCAAACTCATGTCCATAGAGTCAGTGATGCTATCCAGCCATCTCATCCTCGGTCATCCCCTTCTCCTCCTGCCCCCAATCTCTCCCAGCATCAGAGTCTTTTCCTATGAGTCAACTCTTTGCATCAGGTGGCCAAAGTACTAGTGTTTCAGCTTTAGCATCAGTCCTCAAAGAAATCCCAGAGCTAATCTCCTTCAGAATGGACTGGTTGGATCTCCTTGCAGTCCAAGGGACTCTCAAGAATCTTCTCCACACCACACTTCAAAAGCATCAATTCTTCAGTGCTCAGCTTTCTTCACAGTCCAACTATCACATCCATACATGACCACAGGAAAAACCATAGTCTTGACTAGATGGGCCTTAGTCGGCAAAGTAATGTCTCTGCTTTTGAATATACTATTTAGGCTGGTCATAATTTTTCTTCCAAGGAGTAAGCATCTTTTAATTTCATGGCTGCAGTCACATCTGCAGTGATTTTGGAGCCCCCCAAAATAAAGTCTGACACTATTTCCACTGTTTGCCCATCTATTTCCCATGAAGTGATGGGACCAGATGCCAGGGCTTCTCAATTTCTTCTAAGGGATTCTTGCTCACAGTAGCAGATATAATGAATTAAATTTGCCTATTCCCATCCATTTTAGTTCACAGATTCCTAAAATGTCAATGTTCACTCTTGCCATCTCCTGCTTGACCACACCCAGTTTACCTTGATTCGGGGACCTAACATTCCAGGTTCCTGTGCAATATTGTTCTTTACATCTTAGGACTTTGCTTTCATCACCAGACACAACCACAACTGAGTGTTGTTTCCACTTTGGCCCAGCCTCTTCCTTCTTTCTGGAACTATTTCTCTGCTCTTCCTCAGTAGCATAATGGACACCTTCTGACCAGGGGGGCTCATCTTCCAGTGTCGTATCTTTTTGCCTTTTCATACTATTCATGGGGTTCTCAAGGCAAGTATACTGGAGTAGTTTGTCTTTCCTTCCTCCAGTGGACTATGTTTTGTCAGAACTCCCCACTATGACCCGTCCATCTTGGGTGGCCCTGCACAGCATGGCTCATAGCTTTCTTTAGTTACACAAGCCCCTTTGCCACAACAAGGCTGTGATCCATACCTCTCAGTCAGTTGGACTGTCATCCCTCTGGATTCACACAGAGAACCTGCTGTTTGATCATGATCAATACTAGTTCTGGCTGACTGCAGTCAACTCATTCAGACTGGCTGATGCCACCATCATAGATGGTTAAACGTCCTGAATATCCTTTCTACCTGTAAAATAAGCTATTAAGTATCAAATACTATTATCTTTTATTATTTCACTAAGGTTCTAAATTTTGTAGCTGGAATTATTATTGTATTTCCAGTGAAAGCTATTCCCTTTTCTCCTATATTTGACCCAGAAAGGTAAAACTCTGGCAGTACTGGCAACCATTATGTAATTAAATGGAGCCTGAGGATAAAGCCAACACAGAGGGAAACAAAACATCAGATGCATAAGATTCTGATTACAGTATTTATACCAGCCATATCTGAAGCTAGCTCTGCCCTCAAATTTTCAATTACACGGCCCCCAAAAGTCCCTTCTTGGCTTTATCCAATATGAATTGGGTTTTCTGTCACTTGCAACCAAAATAGTCTTTTTATAAAATGACATATATTGTGTTTATTAGTTGAAAACGAGAAGATTTTCTACTGTATTTGAATTATCATTCATTAGGATAGATAATCAATAGTTGATTATATATAAGATTTACCAAATACAACAAAACCATAATAGTATGTGTTTCTGAGAAAAAGTGCTCACAGTCTGCAATTTTAAAATAATCTGGCAATAGAAGGAAAAAGTCTTAGGATGTTCAGAGAAAAGTCAGAGCTAAATTGTGTGTAGTGCATATAATCCATCAAATGAGAGTAATTGCTCTATTTTGTATTTTTAATACCTGAGTGTTGGTCACACAACCTCTTCCTAAGGGAAGCTATAACTTAGTAGAATTCTAATTACAATGCAAAATATACCTCCTTTGACATCAAACAGGTGAGTCAGAAATTCCTGTGCATCTATGTTATAAAATCTAAATAAATTACCTGGTATCTATTCCAATGAGTTAGGATAGAGATGTGTCATTTTCAATGTTACTTATAATTTAAACAATTTAAATTTCCATTTTAGGTAATTTCTGATACTATTGATTAATGTCTACAGGGAAGTGCAAAAGGGTTTTTATTTTTTACTTCAGCCTATATTTGGTCATGGTGATTTTCTTTTCACTATCAATCTCTTGATAGTCAAGATTAGCCTTGAAAAATTAAATATAGAAAATGGAGAGTTTTACAGTATTTCAAACATTTACTTTCACAGAAGTAGGCCTTTCTCCCACATCATTTTAACTTAAGGTATAAAAATATGTTTTGTTCCTCACTATTGAAGGATGCTTTTTTAGAAACAACAAACGTAAAAGTATGAGAACTGCCCTCTAAATTAGCACTACAGTCCATCAAGCCAGGCAACAGAATTGAACTCAAACCTCCCCCTGAAGATTCCAATGGACATTCCTCTCTAGCTTACTTGTAGTCTTACTGTACTTACTATAGCTTACAATTTAGCATTAACCTCTTTAACTTTTTAACATTGATTAGTCTCACTTTCTCCAATGATCCTAAGCTCAGGCCTAGGTAAGCCCTATCGCTAGAGGAAGGGAGGTCCTTACTGTAGAATCTGGACTGTCTTCCACATAAAAACCTTATCCCCACAGAGTGTGAAAACACCCTGGACCTTCATGGGAGGAGATGGAACAAAAGGAACCTTATACCTCACTCAGTTCCACCTTCCTGCTTTAGCAATAAGAAGGTGAAGGACTGAAGTACTTTGAAGAGACTTGTCCTACAGCCAATTAGGGGCAGAGCTGAAAGTGGAAAACAGGTCTCGTGGCCTGAGTTCTTTCTACTATACTAAGCAAGTTATGCCAGAGAGCGGGATGAGAGCAGAAAGATCCTCACTGATGCTCATGGGCAGGGGGAAGCCAGGTTCTGCACAAGGAATAGCTCATGCCACTCAAGTGCAGTCTGGGACCACAGCCACAGCATCACCTGGGAGCTTGTTAGACATGCAGAATCCCAAGCCCACGGCAGACCTCCTGCATCGAAATCTGTATTTAACAGGATCCCAGGTGATCTGGATGTACAGTCAGAAGCAGTGAGGCAGGAAGACTGCAATCCCTGCCTCAAAGAGATAGCAAACTATATTAAACAGTGGTTCTCAAAGCTACCTGCAGACTCACCTGAGGAGTTCTGAAAATGCTGTTACTAGGGTTGCCCCCTCAGACCAGTGAAGTCAGAATCTCCCAGTAGACTCCAGTGAAAAGCCAGGGTAGAGAACCACTGCACTAACTTCACTGGAGTCCCTTTCTGAACTCTGAGAACAGAACCAACCATGGTCTCTGCAGCTGCCTCAAGCAAAAAGGCCATAAACAGCTCCCAAATTTCAGGAATTCCAGGACTCACTCAGAGCCCTCCATATGCTAAACTGGCGCTGTGGATGCTCATCTTGTCACTTCAACTGTGCTGAGACTGCTTTTTAAGTGGTGTTCACTACCATCTCAAACCCCCCTCACCAGCAACTTGCCCAGCCTTGACCTGTAGCAAGGTCACCTGTAACAGCCGGTAATCTTGTAACTTTAAAACCATCCCATATTCAGCTACACTTCTGCTATCAGGACTCCTTGCTGCCTACCGCCACATAGCAGGTTGCTCCACACTGTCACTACAGAATAGAAACTACCAGAAATGCAGGTGCTTTATGTAACCCAGAACCGCTAATAAAAAGACGACACTTGCTCACAGTCAAAACTCTTCATGTTCCCACCAACAGTGTAAGAGGGTTTCCTTTTCTCCACACCCTCTCCAGCATTTATTGCTTGTTGACTTTTGGATCGCAGCCATTCTGACTGGTGTGAAATGGTACCTCATTGTGGTTTTGATTTGCATTTCTCTGATAATGAGTGATGTTGAGCACCTTTTCATGTGTTTGTTAGCCATTCGTATGTCTTCTTTGGAGAAGTGTCTATTTAGTTCTTTGGCCCATTTTTTGATTGGGTCATTTATTTTTCTGGAGTTGAGCCGCATAAGCTGCTTGTATATTTTTGAGATTAGTTGTTTGTCAGTTGCTTCATTTGTTATTATTTTCTCCCATTCAGAAGGCTGTCTTTTCACCTTGTTTATAGTTTCCTTTGTTGTGCAGAAGCTTTTAATTTTAATTAGATCCCATTTGTTTAATTTTGCTTTTATTTCCAGTATTCTGGGAGGTGGATCTAGAGGATCCTGCTGTGATTTATGTCAGAGAGTGTTTTGCCTATGTTCTCCTCTAAGAGTTTTATAGTTTCTTGTCTTACGTTTAGATCTTTAATCCATTTTGAGTTTATTTTTGTGTATGGTGTTAGAAAGTGATCTAGTTTCATTCTTTTACAAGTGGTTGACCAGTTTTCCCAGCACCACTTGTTAAAAAGATTGTCTTTAATCCACTGTATATTCTTGCCTCCTTTGTCGAAGATAAGCTGTCCATAGGTGTGTGGATTTATCTCTGGGCTTTCTATTTATGTCAGAGAGTGTTTTGCCTATGTTCTCCTCTAAGAGTTTTATAGTTTCTTGTCTTATGTTTAAATCTTTAATCCATTTTGAGTTTATTTTTGTGTGTGGTGTTAGAAAGTGATCTAGTTTCATTATTTTACAAGTGGTTGACCAATTTTCCCAGCACCACTTGTTAAAGAGATTGTCTTTACTCCATTGTATATTCTTGCCTCCTTTGTCGAAGATAAGCTGTCCATAGGTGTCAGGGTTTATCTCTGGGTTTTCTATTTTGTTCCATTGATCTATATTTCTGTCTTTGTGCCAGTACCATACTGTCTTGATGACTGTGGCTTTTTGAACTATGGTTTTCTCCGGGTATATGCCCAGTAGTGGGCTTCCCTTGTGGCTCAGCTGGTAAAGAATCTGCCTGCAATACAAGAGACCTGGGTTCGATCCCTGGGTTGGGAAGATCCCTGGGTTGGGAAGATTCCCTGGAGAAGGGAAAGGGTACCCACTCCAGTATTCTGGTCTGGAGAATCCCATGGACTATACAGTACATGGGGTCACAAAAAGTCGGACACGACCGAGTGACTTTTGCTTTCGCTTTTTCGCTTTCATGCCCAGTAGTAGGATTACTGGGTCATATAGTTCTATTTTTAGCTTTTTCAAGGAAGCTCTATACTGTTCTCCATAGTGGCTGTATCAGTTTGCATTCCCATCAACAGTACAAGAGGGTTCCCTTTTCTCCACACCCTCTCCAACAATTATTATTTGCAACTTTTTGATGATGGTCATTCTGACATGTGTGAGGTCATGTAGGCATGAGGAGGGGCTGGAGGGGGGATGAATTAGGAGATTGGGGTTGAAATATGTGAGCTACCATGTATAAAATAGCTATTGGGAACCTGCTCAATAGTGCAGGGAACACAGCTCAGTGCTCTGTGATGACCTATATGGGAGGGATGGGCAGGGGAGGACTATACAGTACATGGGGTCACAAAAAGTCGGACACGACCGAGTGACTTTTGCTTTCGCTTTTTCGCTTTCATGCCCAGTAGTAGGATTACTGGGTCATATAGTTCTATTTTTAGCTTTTTCAAGGAAGCTCTATACTGTTCTCCATAGTGGCTGTATCAGTTTGCATTCCCATCAACAGTACAAGAGGGTTCCCTTTTCTCCACACCCTCTCCAACAATTATTATTTGCAACTTTTTGATGATGGTCATTCTGACATGTGTGAGGTCATGTAGGCATGAGGAGGGGCTGGAGGGGGGATGAATTAGGAGATTGGGGTTGAAATATGTGAGCTACCATGTATAAAATAGCTATTGGGAACCTGCTCAATAGTGCGGGAACACAGCTCAGTGCTCTGTGATGACCTATATGGGAGGGATGGGCAGGGGTTGGGGGTGGGAAGGAAACTCAAGTGGGAGGGGAGATTTTATACACACACACACACACACACACACACACACACCTATAGCCGATTCAATTCATTGTACAGCAGAAACTAATACAACATTGTAAAGCAACTATACCCCAGTAAAAATATTTTTCTAAATTTCTATAAATGGTCACAAATCCATTTTGGTCATTCAGATACTCTAAAGTGGAGAATTAAAACCACAGATAATCCTGAGACCCACGTTAACAGAGAAATAACTATAACTCCAGATACTTTGTTTAAATTTGAAAGTTAGTTTAGCATTTTATAATAACTTGTTTTTGCAAGATTTTTCTGAAGTGGTTAAAGAAACCTATTATAAACTCTAGGTAAAGGCAAATCCTTTAATTAAACATGCTGAATCTGCCTAGGTACACACTGGATGGAAAATTAGAAGGCTTTTAAATATTTAAGAGGGAGGAATATAAATTGGTAAGAGAATATTATTAGAGAAGACAGGATGCATAAAGAATAGTCAAACATAGATTAATTATTTCTCTCTTCCCTCAAAATAGTAGACATAATTACCAAAGATGATGAGATTCAAGGCATGAATATTGCTCCATCTTTATTTTGATTTACTTCTGTTTCTCTAAGAATTTCTTTCATTGATTTGTAGAATATTTATTGGTAAAATGTAAAAGATGTGAAGTCTGATAGTACACACACACACACACACACCCCACACCATGAGTACTTATGTTTTCCAAAGAGGCCTGTAGGCCTGAATATTAGCCAAGAGGGAAAACCTAGCAACGTAAAAACATTTGGAGACTTTTAAAAATGGTTAAATTATTTCAAAGAAGAACATATTGAGACACATATTGGAGGAACATGAATATGTATATTGTGTCAGTATACTGAGCTCAGTTGCTCAGTTGTGTCCAACTCTTTGCAACTCCATGGACTGTCGTCCACCAGGCTCCTCGTCCATGGAATTTTCCAGGCAAGAATCCTGGAGTGGGTTGCCATTTCCTACTGCAAGGGATCTTCCTGACCTAGGGATCAAACCCACACCTCTTTTGTCTCCTGCTTTGGCAGGCAGATTCTTTACCATTGCAACTCCTGGGAAGCCCCATCAGTACATTACTGGTTCTTAAATATCAGTTTTATTACATAAGCCAAATTTGTAATAATTATAGTCTTGCTTATTCTCAATAATGCTTAAATATTTTAAAAATTCTACAAATAAAATACTAATCCTGGAAATTTTCTTAACTGGGCACTTAGATGACACTTTCTCTTGTTATCCGATTTCACTGAAGACTCCACTACCACCTCAAATTGCAATATCATTTCAGCTTCCCACCTGTCATTTATGCAAAAGAAACAGAAAAAATTATAAGTTTTATGAGTTGGAATATAAAACCAAGAGTCTTCCTTTAAGAGGGAACTTTTTGAATCTATTATGAAGCCCCAGAAGAAATGGTAACACTCAAAGTCTGGCTGACGGGGTAGAAATAAGAATATTAACTTCCATTGTTAACATTTCTACCTGCATGATTCATAAGCAGCAAGCCTTCAACTTTGCAAAAACTGAATTTGTTTCTTTCCTGAAACCTTCTCTGCCTTTCATGTTTTCTGACTCTATGAATGATCCTAAAGGCATGCTACTGTGCATAATGTGCCTGAAATGGTTTGGGCAGTCCTGAGACAGGTGGATTTTGGGTGGGGATATGGGGAATAATGTAATCTTACATGGTATTTATTTAATCATTCCCTGAAATGGCACTTGTTAATTACTTTAAAATTTTTCACACCTGTGAAAATTATGCTTATAGGCTTCCCTGGTAGCTAAGAGGGTAAAGAATCTGCCAGCAGTGCTGGAGACTGCAGTTCATCCCTGGGTCAGGAAGATCCCTTGGAGAAGAGAATGGCATCTCACTCCAGTAGTCTTGCCTAGAAAATCCCACAGACAGAGGAGCCTGCCAGGCTACAGTCCATGGGGTTCAAAGAATCTAACATGACTAAGCAACTTTCACTTCACTTCAAAAATATACTATGAAATATTTCAAAATGTTTTTTAGCTAATTTTATGTATTATCAAGTATAATAGCTATCACAATTCTCAAAGTCATAAATATTTCTCCCATTTTGTGATTTGTGATGCTGTGGCAGTGTATACAGGTGTATTATAACATGAAGCACAGAATTTGAAGAGGTCCTTTGGGGTCATGGGTCACCAGGTCCCTTGATTCTATGCCTAACCTGGTATCATCACCCACTAGATTCTTCAAGACTGAAACCCAAGAGTTTTCTTGAGTTACTCCTCCATACCTTCTATGGTGGTGGTTTAGTCTCCAAGTTATGTCCGACTCTTGTGACCCCATGGGCTGTAGCCCCGCAGCCTCTTTTGTCCATAAGATTTTCCAGGTAAGAATACTGGAGTGGAATTTCCTTCTCTACACCTTTACCTCATAATAAGTTATCAACTACACTTGGTAACTCTGAAGTTTTAAAAGGGGTCCAAGGTGGGATTTTGTTCATAAAACCTACTTTTCTCTTTTTAGATATTCCAAGTTTCTGAAACATGTGAGTATAGACAAAGGATGCAACAACCAAATGGGACACAGGATTTTACATGGCAGTCATTTGTGATGCTCACCAAGTATTGACAGCTTTCCAGCTTCCAGGCTCAAGGCTGAACTGCACTTCCAACACCACATTTTGAAATAAAGTCTTTCTTTTAACAATGAAATTTGGGGGAAGTGACAGATATTTCCTCCCACTGGAGTCTTTAAAATCCAGTGAGGGATTTGCCATATTCCTTCTCACTTCTATTATGATCTGGAAAGCATAGGCTGACATAAAGCTTTAATATGCCAGCTCCCTGAGCAACTGTGATGAGCAGACTCCCTGTCAGCCCACATTGGGCATAGACAGGAGTAGTATATATATACTTTGGTGTGTTAAGCTACCAACACTTGGAGATTGTTTACTCTTGACAGTATAAGCCAGTTTATCCTGACTGAATTTATCATTTAACTGACAGTTGAGCAAATACCTAATATATATCTTCCTGCCATGCTCCATGGAGAGCCTCTGAGATGAAAACAGCTTGAAGAATAGCAGCCTAAGTGAAGTCTCTTGTTTCTTTGACCATTTAGTATAAAATGTCAGTGACTGCAGAGGAAACTATGTAACCATCAGCCACCTTACTAAAAAATGACAGGGCCATACCTGTGTCCTGAGTAATATTCATCCAAACCATAAACAGGACTCCTCTGTAAAAATTTCATTAGTGTTTGCTGTTAATTGATAACTTTTACCTTCTTCCACATCTCATTGTTGGGGCCTATATATTCAGGCCTGTTGGTGATAAAATGGAATAATGACTGAACCTCAAAAGGAGCCCTAAATTCTATTACTTGGAAAAGATTTGCTGGCTTGCCCCTAGAGACCAGACTCTTATTAAGGCAGTATGTGAAAGATGAAAGCACATCATGGCTCTTGTTCATTAATGCATAAGAACTTTAAACACTAAATAAATGTAGTTTGGGCTTCACTGATGACTTTGCACTAAAGAAGAAAAGTGAAGGTGAAAGTTGCTCAGTCGTGTCTGACTCTTTGTGACCTCATGGACTATACAGTCCATGGAATTCTCCAGGCCAGAATACTGAAGTGGGTGGCCTTTCCCTTCTCCAGGGGAATCTTCCCAACCCAGGGATCAAACCCAGGTCTCCTGTATTGCAGGCAGATTCTTTACCAGCTGAGCCACAAGGGAAGCCCAAGTATACTGGAGTGGGTCGCAGTAGAGAATTGTCCTGTAATGCAGAGGACATAGGAGTTGTGGGTTCAGGTTTGATCCTGGGTCAGGAATAGTCCTTGGAGGATGAAATGGGAACCTACTCCAGTATTCTTGCCTAAAAAATCTCGTGGACAGAAGAGCTGGGCCGGCTATACTCCAAAGGATCTCAGAGAGTTAGACAGCCCTGAGCGACTGAGCACGTGCAAGTCTAGTGTTCTTGGATTTTGACCGATGTTAGCCATCTCTCTTTCTTAGTGGGAAGTTAGAAAGCTGTAACAGGAGATACTGTAAATGTGGGTGGAAAGTTTCTTCCTTCCTATAGGAAAAATAGATTCATTCTTAAATAGAAGGATAATGCTTCCTTCTCCAATCTCTCTCAAATTTATTAATATTTCTTTATCCTTGCTTCCACTAAAGGAATTTGCTCCATCATGTTACCTCATTTGAATTATACTGGTAGATTTCTATAAGACTCCCTGAGTTCTACAGTCTTTGGTCAGTGTTTTATATTACAACCCCGACTGATGTTTTGCTGAAAGTGCAAATCAACTCCTTCAGAATCTTAAAATCCTGTCTCAGATAGGAGCTTTTAATGTTCTCCCTCTTCTCCTTCACCTTATCATGCACAGCTGAGTATTATAATTTGCTACGACTGCACTAAGCATTTAGTTATTTAAGAGCACTTCTCTCCCTCTGGGCATTTGTGAAACTGGGGCAGTATGCACCATTCCAGTTGCTGCCTTTCACTGACTGTCTACTAATAATTCAGGTTTCAAATTTAAATGCCATTTCTTCTGGAAAATCTTGGTTGACTGCTATATACAAAAATTATGACCCCAAAAATGGTCCTGTTACAATCTCATATTTGAAAGGTTTTATTTCTTTTATCCTGACTACTATCCTGTGAAGGCCTAGAGGTGGTTGGCATAAGCAAGGAATAGAATATAGGGAGAAAATTAGATTTGTCTTTCCTAACATTATATGCTGGTAGGATGATGGATGATACCTGAGAGTATTGACCTGTAGAGATAAAGGTCATGAAGGTCCACTTCAGTTATTTAAAAGTAGCCTTGGCCTAATGAGGTTCACAAGACCATGCCTAGCCTTCCACATGGAGGGTTATGGTAAAAGTCTTGTAATAATAAACAGACATTTTTCCAGGCTTAAAACTTTTCAGTTTCCTAAATCTAATCCATTCTCCCAACTACATTTAATTTATGTCTCCAGATTTTCTCTCTGTATTGACTTTTCCTCCTTGATCCACAAATTACTCATGTTATCATAAATAAATCATTTTCTTCAATTTGTTACTGTTGAAGTTATTGTCTCTCCTATCTTCCTCCTTCCTCTTGTCACCACACCCTTTGATAGAATAAATTGCACCAATTCCTTCCCACACTCAACATTTACTCATTTCTTTATCAAGAATGCTTTGACCTCACCCTCAGCTGGTGATTAACACTGACTCTCAGTTGTCAGGATACTTCATGTTCACAGATGGAGAGACATACTCTCTGCCAGTGTCTTAACCCAATCTCACCACAGTATATGATGGTGTTAATATCTTTTTCTGAAATTCTCTCTCTTTTTTAAACTTTTAAGATCAGTACTGTTTTGATTCTACTCTCTTTCAGCCTACTTCTCCTGGGAAAATAATTTTCTATTACTTGAAAACAAATTATACTTTGGCTCTATCTTTTTTCACTGTCCCTTAAATAAGTTCTTAAAATACCTTCATAGTTATGTTTCTAGACACAACTCAGTTAATTAAAAAAATATACTTCCTGTATGATGAGCACTGGGCTAGAATTAATGTGAACATGAATTAGATCTAGTCCTTGATTATTGCAAACTCCCTTAGAGGATCTGATTCAGTAGTTATCCAATGACACATGAGAACTGTCTTTTGAACAAAAGTCCCAGTTGATAAGATTCAAGAAAAACTGATCTGGAATAGTAGTTCTTAATCTTCAGTGTCCCTAAGCATCACTTTAGAAACTTGTTAAAATAGAAGATTTTTAGGTTCTATCTTTTTATAGTCAGATTTAGTAGAATTGAGATAGGGTTCAGACACTGGAATTTTTATTAAGTCCCCACCCCAAATTGTGGTTATATAAGGAATATGAAGACAGTTATGTAAGAAACATTGGTTGAATGAAACATCAGGTAGAAAACAGATGGCAAAAACACATTGTAAGTGAGTCTAGACAAATATTTTGTCTCATATGGTTCTATTGTGTTTTCTGCCTTTTTCCTTCTAGAAGTTTAACAATGAGTTCTTTCAGAAGGATGAATTAGTTTAGGGTAACCCAAGGTCCTTAGCTGATGCCAAGAGCATTAGTGTGCAGACTCACCTAGATAAACGCAGGCATGAAAAGGTCTTATTCCTTATTCCAGGAAGCTCCCACTGTTATATGGTCAACTAGGAACTGAATTACCCCTCCCGTCTATCTTATAAATATGTAGAGTGGTAAAAACAGGTTCCTTCTCCTGGAGCACACTTCAGGTAAGTGGCTCAACTACTCCTTCCTGTGGGATGATGAAGGCTTGGAGGATAACATACATCCACCTACTTTCAGTTCAGTTCAGTTCAGTTCAGTCGCTCAGTCGTGTCTGACTCTTTGCGACCCCATGAATCACAGCATGCCAGGGCTCCCTGTCCATCACCATCTCCAAGAATTCACTCAGACTCACGTCCATTGAGTCTGTGATGCCATCCAGCCATCTCATCATCTGTCGTCCCCTTTTCCTCCTTCCCCCAATCCCTCCCAGCATCAGAGTCTTTTCCAATGACTCAACTCTTTGCATGAGGTAGACAAAGTACTGGAATTTCAGGTTTAGCATCATTCCTTCCAAAGAAATCCCAGGGCTGATCTCCTTCAGAATGGACTGGTTGGATCTCCTTGTAGTCCAAGGGACTCTCAAGAGTCTTCTCCAACACCACAGTTCAAAAGCATCAATTCTTCAGCACTCAGCCTTCTTCACAGTCCAACTCTCACATCCATACATGACCACAGGGAAAACCATAGCCTTGACTAGACGGACCTTAGTCGGCAAAGTAATGTCTCTACTTTATCTGCCTGCAAATTTCCCTAGTAAGTTTATAGTATTGTGTTCCTGAGCCCCTGGTAAAACCATTGCTGACCACAGTGGGCATACCACATTTTATAGCCATATGGTGATAAGGAACAGATGAAGGAGTTTCTGCAGGCCATCCTAAAAGATCACTCTTTAGATGGTGCAGTGGTAAAGAATCTGCCTATAAATGTAGGAGATGCCAGAGATGTGGGTTTGGTCCCTGGGTTAGGAAGACCTCTGGAGGAGGAAATGGCAACCCACTCCACTGTTATTGCCTGGACAATCTCATGGACAGAAGCACCTGCCAGGGCTACAGTCCATGGGGTTGCAAAGAGTGGGACATGGCTGAGCACGCACACAGGCTATCCTAGTTGTGGAACATCCTTCTGGGGATAATAACAGATCACCAAGATGACTGGTGACCAGGTGACCATATTGGCTATCAAACACAACAGTCTCAGAGTGACCAAGTCCTTGGTCAGACTGAAATGCCTTCTACCTGGGTCTTTGTCTTATTCATGAGCTGTCATATCTGTAGCTTCCCTACACCATGAAATCTCAAGAGTAAAAGGATCATCTGGGTATTCTAAAAAAGACTTAAAAAAAAGATGTAAAAATAGGCAAGCAGATGACTATAAGAAGGCTGCTACTGCTACTGCTAAGTCGCTTCAGTCGTGTCTGACTCTGTGTGACCCCATGGACAGCAGCCCACCAGGCTCCCCCATCCCTGGGATTCTCCAGGCAAGAACACTGGAGTGGGTTGCCATTTCCTTCTCCAATGCATAAAAGTGAAAAGTGAAAGTGAACTCGCTCAGTCATGTCTGACTCTTAGCGACCCCATGGACTACAGCCTACCAGGCTCCTCCATCCATGAGATTTTCCAGGCAAAAGTACTGGAGTGGGGTGCCATTGCCTTCTCTGATAAGAAGGCTACTAGTAGACAGTTTCAGCAGAGCTTGGGGAGATCCAGCAGGAGAGCTTCCGCACAAAGTCAACACAGCCAGCCAAAGAAACTTATTCTGTGGCAGCTACTCCTGTAAGTCTGAGGGGTAGGGTGGATGGAAATATAGCTGCCCAGAACAGACTTAAGAGAAATATATGGAAAAGACCAGTAAGAAATCCATGTAGAGCTAGGACCAGGTTCTCACCCCAGGCTCCATTTCCCTCTGTTCATCTCAGGCTCCATTTCTGATTCCCATCCTGGGGAGAGGCCTTTTTTAAGGCCTTCTCTGCTGGAGGTTCTAAAACTTTAGTCATTATTTTATCTGGACTGCCTTGCTGTTCTTTTGTTAGACTGTATAATTGATTTAGACATTGAGTTCCTTAAATCCAGCACTAGTGAGAAGAAAGGTTGGTTGGATGAGATCACTTGACTCCTGCTGATGGACTTTATTTCATTTGGCCAGGGGCATTGCTAAGAAATGACTGTAATTCTGAAACTTGCCAGTCATGCAACTGAAACAATACCACTTTCCAGGAGTAGAGAAATCAATCAGTCTCTATGTAGAAGATGTAATGCATACAGGGATGTTATAGAACACTGTTTCACAGTTCAACAGCCTGGTTTGACTACTTCACCAAAAAGAGTCACTAGTACTTAGTACTTCACTGTGGTTTGTCAGATTGATACAGAGAAGCATCTACTGTTGTTCCAACAGTGACCTGTATCATAAAGGTAACTTAACAAGTCACATCTATTACTGGAACTCTGTGTGCATTCTTGGATCAGCTTTTTTCCATGCTCCTCCATAGAGAAGGGTAAACTAAGTTTGCGTTCTTTTAGTAAGAAGTCTGAACATACAGACTGTCCAAAACCCCGCAGCTAGTGTTGTATCGTCAATGGGTTGGGAAAACCATAATGTGAATTATTTGTTAAAATCCAGCATGGCATTGTATTACCTTTTAAATATTAATTCTTCATTTGAAAATTTTAAATAAACACAAAAAGAAAGATAGTATATTAAACCACCATATGTATATCTTATAATATCAATATACACATTCTTAATATCAACATTTACTAACACTCTGATGTTCCTATTTCATTTATACTGTCATGTTTTTTTCCCCTGACAATATTTTAAGCAAATTTCAGGTGAATATTCATAATATTTTTAGATTGGCCCCACCAATGAAACTACTTGCATTTGCATGCCATTCAGGCATAGTCAACTAAAAACGGATGGACCTTTCATAATGACAAAAATCCAAGGTCTTCTTGAGACTCTAGAGTCATGAACCTAAAATGATATTCCCCAGCTTATTAAGAGCAAACTACGGCCATGCAGCCACCACCTAAAACAAAAGTGACTTACCATCTGATTGGCCTTCTTGGGAGTTTTACTATACCCAAGTCACCATGTAGCTAGCCAAGATCAAATGGGATCCTTAAAACAAGAAATCTTGGAAAATTCCAGTTATCCATAACACAAGCCAAGTCATGTCCTTTGCCTCTACTATCCCTTTCAGAGTCAATGTTATAATTGTTGTCTGTGGGTAGTCATAAAGATGGTTGATGCTCTTGCCTGTAAGACAGCCAATACTCACTGGCCCTTATTTTTTGAATTGCAAGATTTCCTCCCATTGCTGACTAGTACCTAACTTCTGGACTCTGAGTGACAACCTATCCTAAAATCTCATACTTCAATGTGAATAACTGACTTGCTGGAAATGACCCTGATGCTGGGAAAGATTGAAATGGGAGGTGAAGGGGACAACAGAGGATGAGATCGTTGGATGGCATCACCAACTCAATGGGCATGAATTTGAGCAAGCTCCAGGAGTTGGTGATGGACAGGGAATTCTGGCGTGCTGCAGTCCATGGGTTGCAAAAAGTCAGACATGACTGAGTGACTAAACTGATTGAACTGATCCTAAAATCATACTCTCCCTGATGGAAACTTCATGACTTCTTGACCACTTATTCATCTTTCAGTGGGTCATTTCTGAACCCAAGTCCATAAATTGAAAGAGCTCCCTGAAAACTCCATATGAAAGTGAGTGTCTATTCAAAGCAAAATCTTCCTGGGACAGAACCTATGCTTTTACTTAAAGTGGATACTACTGATCTGTGACCTATAGTTTGTACAGGATGGTATGAAGTTTCTGAGCCTCCCTCTGCTCTGCATTTTCTCTGTCAGAAGGTGTACATTTACAAGACCATCAACTAGGGTCAAGAGTGTGATCTAGGGACCAGGGAAAACTTTTTGCCTTGTTAGCACCATGTTCTCACCAGCTAAACTAATCTTCTCAGAAGGAAATAATACAAATAGGTTATAAAAAAAATCATGTTTAAAAAAAAAACACAGAACAGTAGTGGAACACAGAAATTTGGAGTTTGAATACTTGAGCTCACGGCTTAGCCCTTTAGTTTCATCATGTACTGGCCAATTTCATCCCTTCTTTTCCATCCAAGTTTCTAGGAAGTGGTCTGTGCTATTGGTTTTCATTTTGTCACCTGTGGCTCACCCAGATCAGTCTTGATACACATTTCTATCTGTGCCATCTTACTAAAAGTGCTTTCCCAAGCTCACCATCGTATCTTTTATCAAGAGTGACTTAACCACTGCAGGACCTGGTCCCTTTGACCATTCCAACCTGCTCGGAGAAGGCAATGGCACCCCACTCCAGTACTCCTGCCTGGAAAATCCCATGGACGGAGGAGCCTGGTAGGCTGCAGTCCATGGGGTCGCTGAGGGTCGGACACGACTGAGCGACTTCACTTTCACTTTCAAAACTATCTGGTTTTTTTGTTATTTTTCCAGTTTTTTCCACAAAAATCAGTCTTGCTCTTTCTTTCTCTCTCAACTTTCTTTCCATATTTTTCTTTTCCAGATATTTCTCTTCAGATATTTCCTGTTTTCACTTTTAATAGTCTGCCTGATTACCTTAATCTCTTTCCTTACTTATGCAAACACTGACAGAACTAAAATATAATTTTAGTACAGGCTTCTGGTCTCTGGGTTTCTATATCCAACTCTACTTGAATGTTCCTTTGAGCATTCAAAACATTCAAAATTGAACTCTATCAACATTTTATATCTTTAGTATCCACCTAGTGGTTCAGGTCTGAAAACTTGGTATTGTCCTGTGTCCTGAATTTGCCTTCATAGCCTTTGTGCCCTTTTTTTTTTCTCAGCATCTGCACTGCCTTCAGTGGAGACCCTGGCCTGCTTCAGTCTCTAGCCTTAACTCTCCTTAAACTCTTTATATATATATATAGATAGATAAATCTAAGACCCTTAGGTACCTACTAAAATATCTTCATGATTTCCCATGGCTTCAAACTGCCCTCCAGTCTCTTCAACTGACCATAAACATTTTGGTCATCTTGGTGCTCACATCTGCAGTCTCGTTAGTTGTCACTTCACCCTTGTATCCTATGCTCCAGCCATCTTGTACCACTGGTGGATTCCATGGTTCCATGATTGTGCAGAAGTCTGTTCCTTATTCTGTTCTGATGTTGCTACTTTTGTTGCCCTCTGCAGTGCTCAACCTATAGTATCTAACTTCATCAGTCCTTAAAATTTTACTACCTTCTAGCAAGCTCTCCTAATACACATGCAAACAACTAAACTGAATGAGCTGCCTTGTTTTGTTTTTATATATTTTCATAGCATTCTGGATTTACTTTCTTGCAAACAACAATACTGTATTTTAATTATTTGCTGTCCATCTCCTCACTATTGTGTTTCTCCTCAATACTGGCACTTTGCATTAGTTTTCTTTCTCCTCTACCATCCAGCACCCTATGGCACAAGGTAACTATTTACAGTCCTCACAGTGAATGAATCCCTGGTTTATAACCAACCATATATGCTTTGTCAAAATGTGACACAATAACTCTTTATTGCAGGTTCCCCATTTATTAAAAAAGAATTTTAGCAATATCTACCTTACAGGATTATGAAAGTTAGATGAAATGTTGCATATGAACAGATTTTGATACTATAAAACATTAAAAAATTCAATTTAGAGCTCAATCCTTGGTTACAGTTCTTAGTCAATACAAATGTGTTTACATTTTTCAAAGATGTTTGGATTTGATAAAATTTGCATGACCCTAGAAGAGATCCGCTGGATCACCAAAAAAGCAAGAGTTCCAGAACAAACTCTATTTCGGCTTTATTGACTATGCCAAAACCTTTGATTGTGTCGATGACAATAAACTGTGGAAAATTCTTCAAGAGATGGGGATACCAGACCACCTGTCCTGCCTCTTGAGAAATCTGTATGCAGGTCACAAACAACAGTTAGAACTAGACATGGAACAACAGACTGGTTCCAAAAAGGGAAAGGAGCATGTCAAGACTGTATATTGTCACCCTGCTTATTTAACTTATATCAGAGTACATCATGAAAAATGCTGGGCTGGAAGAAGCAGAAGCTGGAATTAAGGTTGCCTGGAGAAATATCAATAACCTCAGATATGCAGATAACACCACCTTTATGGCAGAAAGTGAAAAAGAACTAAAGAGCCTTTTGATGAAAGTGAAAGAGGAGAGTGAAAAAGTTGGCTTAAAGCTCAACATTCAGAAAACTAAGATCATGGCATCTGGTCCCATCATTTCATGGGAAATAGATGGGGAAACAGTAGAAACAGTGGCTGACTTTATTTTGGGGGGCTCCCAAATCATTGTAGATGGTGATTACAGCCATAAAATTAAAAGACGCTTACTCCTTGGAAGGAAAGTTATGACCAACCTAGATAGCATATTCAAAAGCAGAGACATTACTTTGGCAACAAGGTTCTGTCCAGTCAAGGCTATGGTTTTTCCAGTGGTCATGTATGGGTGTGAGAGTTGGACTATAAAGAAAGATGAGTGCTGAAGAATGGATGCTTTCGAACTGTAGTGTTGGAGAAGACTCTTGAGAGTCCCTTGGACTGCAAGGAGATCCAACCAGTCCATCCTGAAGAACATCAGTCCTGGGTGTTCATTGGAAGGACTGATGTTGAAGCTGAAACTCCAAATTTTGGCCACCTGATTGATGAGGTGACTCATTTGAAAAGACCCTGATGCTGGGAAAGATGGAGGGCAGGAGAAGGAGGGGATGACAGAGGATGAGGTGGTTGGATGACATCACTGATTCAGTGGACATGATTTTGGTAAACTCTGGGAGTTAGTGATGGACAGGGATGCGTGGCGTGCTGCAGTCCATGGGGTCATAAAGAGTTGGACACAACTGAGCAAGTGGACTGAACTGAACTGAACTGAGAAGAGATCAACCCAGAGATCACTTCCATGGTCGGAAAGCAAAGTAAAAATAGAAGGCATGTAGCTAAGCCATTACACTTGAGAACAGAAATGCAAACAAAAGCAAGATACATTGAATTGCCTATACTAATGCCCAAGTACGGGCATTAGAATATGCATATGATTATCATTTCAGTTTAGTTCAGTCGCTCAGTCATGTGCAACTCTTTGCAACCCCACAATTGCAGCACACCAAGTCTCCCTGTCCATCACCTGCTCCCGGAGTTCACTCAGTCTCACATCCATCGAGTTGGTGATGCCATCCAGCCATCTCATCCTCTGTCGTTCCCTTTTCCTCCTTCCCCCAATTCCTCCCAGCATCAGAGTCTTTTCCAATGGCTCAACTCTTTGCATGAGGTAGACAAAGTACTGGAGTTTCAACTTTAGCATCATTCCTTCCAAAGAACACCCAGGGCTGATCTCCTTTAAAGTGGACTGGTTGGATCTCCTTGCAGTCCTAGGGACTCTCAAGAGTCTTCTCAAACATCACAGTTGAAAAGCATCAAATCTTCAGCGCTCAGCCTTCTTCACAGTCAAACTCTCACATCCATACACACCACTGGAAAAACCATAGCCTTGACTAGATGGACCTTTGCTGGCAAAGTAATGTCTCTGCTTTTGAATATGCTGTCTAGGTTGGTCATAACTTTCCTTCCAAGGAGTAAACATCTTTTAATTTCATGGCTGCAATCACCATCTGTAGTGATTTTGGAGCCCCCCAAAAATTAAGTCTGACACTGTTTCCACTATTTCCCCATCTATTTCCCATGAAATGATGGGGTCAGATGCCATGATCTTTGTTTCCTGAATGTTGAGCTTTAAGCCAACCTTTTCACTCTCCTCTTTCACTTTCATCAAGAGGCTTTTTAGTTCCTCTTCACTTTCTGCCATAAGAGTGGTGTTATCTGCATATCTGAGGTTACTGTTTTCTCCCGGCAATCTTGATTCCAGCTTGTTTATATATATATATATATATATATATATACACACACACACACACACACATACATATAATATATATATAATATAAGGATATGATTATATGTATATGTATATATGTGACTAATTTGGATATCTTCCTCTTACAAATACGTTGTGAACAAAGCAGCATAAAAGAGCAGCTTTCCCCCTTACTTCATCTTTATTTTTTCCTCCAGACTACACAGCTCTTAAAGTAGAAAATAAGGCGAATGCACTACATTTGAAAGCTTTCTCTGCAGGATGACTCAGTTCTGGCTATTGTTGATTCCATTTCTTTTGGTTAGAGAGCCACTAGGAGGTTAATTTAAAGTTTTCAGGAAATCAGTGTATTCACCTCTCAATTTACTGCTTAAATAAATATCAAAAGAGTTAAACGGTCATCGTCTAAGTGCTATTAGGTTCAGAAAATGACCAAGCAAAATAGACTGTCGCCTTTAGCAGTACATTGTTGTGAAGCTGATATTTTCAAGGTAAAACCTACTTTCTTTATTGGTGAGAGCAGGTCCCTGTATTTCTGTAGACACAGTCAGAGAGTTGAAGCTGGGGGCATTATATTCTTTTCCACCTCTTGTGCCACAGGATATTTGGTCAGGCCCATCAAACTGCAGAAGCTTTATAGTTTCATTTGTAAGGGCCAGTCAACTCTGAGGTCCCTATAGTTATTCAGGAAAAAACTGTTTTTGATATATACTATAGTTTTTTAATTCTGGAAAAATAAACAAAAATTTACAATTATAACTTGAATGGCATTTCAAGAGAATGGCAAGTTATATTTGAGGGTGTAGTTGGAGAATAAAGTTTTTCTCTATCCTCTTAAGTTCTGTATCTTGGATCTACAAATTACACTGACAAATACAGATTAATAGAACAGTTTATTACTATGCATATGGAGTCTTCATAAAAAATTCAAAGTAGTGAAAATTCAAAGAAGTGGTTAGACCCAGCGCCTTATAAACCATTTTAAAAAAGAATAATAAACTTGTGGAGAGGTGACAAGACAAAGGAAAAGGGGCTTAGGCTTTTAGCAACTGTAAATTGTAGGAAGGTAACACATTGGAAAGATACTAATAAAGAAAAGTAGAGATACCAAGGGAAGATTTCATGCAAAGATGGGCTCAATAAAGGACAGAAATGGAATGGACCTAACAGAAGCAGAAGATATTAAGAAGAGGTGGCAAGAATACACAGAAGAACTATACAAAAAAGAACTTCATGACCAAGATAATCACGATGGTGTGATCACTCACCTAGAGCCAGACATCCTGGAATGTGAGGTCAAGTGGGCCTTAGAAAGCATCACTATGAACAAAGCTAGTGGAGGTGATGGAATTCCAGTCGAGCTATTTCAAATTCTAAAAGATGATGCTGTGAAAGTGCTGCACTCAATATGCCAGCAAATTTGGAAAACTCAGCAGTGGCCACAGGACTGGATAAGGTCAGTTTTCATTCCATTCCCAAAGAAAGGCAATGCCAAAGAATGCTCAAACTACTGCACAATTTCACTCATCTCACATGCTAGTAAAGTAATGCTCAAAATTCTCCAAGCCAGGCTTCAGCAATACATGAACCGTGAACTTCCAGATGTTCAAGCTGGTTTTAGAAAAGGCAGAGGAACCAGAGATCAAATTGCCAACATCTGCTGGATCATGGAAAAAGCAAGAGAGTTCCAGAAAAACATCTATTTCTGCTTTATTGACTATGCCAAAGCCTTTGACTGTGTGGATCACAATAAACTGTGGAAAATTCTCAAAGAGATGGGAATACCAGACCACTTGACCTGCCTCTTGACAAATCTGTATGCAGGTCAGGAAGCAACAGTTAGAACTGGACATGGAACAACAGACTAGTTCCAAATAGGAAAAGGAGTACGTCAAGGCTGTATATTGTCAGCCTGCTTATTTAACTTATATGCAGAGTACATCATGAGAAATGCTGGGCTGGAAGAAGTACAAGTTGGAATCAAGATTGCCGGGAGAAATATCAATGACCTCAGATATGCAGATGACACACCACCATTATGGCAGAAAGTGAAGAGGAACTAACAGTTGGCTTAAAGCTCAACATTCAGAAAATGAAGATAATGGCATCCGGTCCCATCACTTCATGGGAAACAGATGGGGAAACAGTGGACACAGTGTCAGACTTTATTTTTCTGGGCTCCAAAATCACTACAGATGGTGATTGCAGCCATGAAATTAAAAGACGCTTACTCCTTGGAAGGATAGTTATGACCAACCTAGATAGCATATTGAAAAGCAGAGTTATTTCTTTGCCAGCAAAGGTCCATCTAGTCAAGGCTATGGTTTTTCCAGTGGTCATGTATGTATGTGAGAGTTGGACTGTGAAGACAGCTGGGCACCAAAAAATTGATGCCTTTCAACTGTGGTGTTGGAGAAGACTCTTGAGAGTCCCTTGGACTGCAAGGAGATCCAACCAGTCCATTCTAAAGGGGATCAGCCCTGGATGTTCTTTGGAAGGAATGATGCTAAAGCTGAAACTCCAGTACTTTGTCTACCTCATGCGAAGAGTTGACTCATTGGAAATGACTCTGATGCTGGAAGGGATGGGGTCAGGAGGAGAAGAGGACAACAGAGGATGAGATGGCTGGATAGCATCACCTACTCAGTGGACGTGAGTTTGAATGAACTCCGGCGGTTGGTGATGGTGTGCTGTGATTCATGGGGTCGCACAGTTGGACACGACTCAGCGACTGAACAAAACTGAACTGAACTGAACTGAATAAAAGAATAAAAGAAAAAGGTTGTCTACTAAAGTACTGTTTATTCAGTCTCCTCTATGTTTATCTCTGTTGGTAAGATTCATTCACCCCTTCCTGGTATTGGGAAGGGGGCACCTTCTCAAAAGAAGGAGACTATTTGTCCAGTTTTTGTCTTTTTTTTTTTTTTGTTTGGTATATATATTCCTTTTCAACTTTTTTTCCATTATTGAAATGTAGTCAATTTACAATGTTGTGTTAGTTTTAAGTGTACAGCAAAGAGATTCATATATATACATATATTATTTTTCAGATTCTTTTCTGTTATAGGTTATTACAAGTTATTGAATGTAGTTCCTTATGCTATACAGTAGGTCATCATTTCTTATTTTATTTATAGTGATATTTATATTCTCCAAAAATTGCAGAAAGAGTTTAACTCCTATATGATTCCTTTTCTCATCCTTTTCTGTCTCTCCATTCCAAGACTTATTTTTCATTCATATTTTCTCTTTTTTATTCCAGAACTATTTTTATTCTTTTGGTGCAAGTTTATATTGACAATTTATATTTAGTTTGTACTTATATTAATATACTTTAAGTAATGAGCTTTAACATTATCATTTCTTCATTAAAATATGGGTTTAATTAGGGTCACTATATCCTCTTCAGGAGGCAAACATAAACTAGTGATGGATATTCAGACATGAAATTCAAAGGCTTGGTTTTGGGTTCTGGCTAAAGCTGCATGTTTTGGGCAAGTTCCATTTATTCACTGCATTACATAATTTCAGTAAAAAAATGAGAGATGTACATTTTTGGATTTGTGAAGATTATACAAAATATAGTATACAGAAGTATTTGGGAAGCTATAAAATGTTATTATGCTATTTCTTCTTCTCTCTTAATTCTTGAATACAGCTGTTGGTTTCTCAGTGTTTTAAGAGGCAAAATAGTTCTTAACTGTCCTGTAAAACTGCCTGACCTCATAAAATATGTGTTTAAAGACTATTTCTAGGCCAATGGGAACCCTACCTATTAGGTACTGGTAAATAATCATGGGCTTCCCTGATGGCTCAGCTGGTAAAGAATCCGCCTACAATGTTGGAGACTCAGGCTCTATCCCTGGGTTGGAAAATCACTTAGAGAAGGGAATGGCTACCCACTCCAGCTTCTTGCCTGGAGAATTCCATGGAAGAGGAGCCTGGTTGGCTACAGTCCATACAGTCACAAAGAGTTGGACATGACTGAACATGCAAGCAGAAAATAAACATCTGTTGAATTGTGATGATACTGCTTCCATATAAAGTAATGTTATTATTTCTTAAAAACTTGTGTTTCCAGTGTTAAAACAGAGCTAAGCCTTTCTCTAGGGCTTCCCACATGGTGCTAGTGGTTAAGAATCTGCCTGCCAGTGCTGAAGATTCAAGAGACATGGGTTCAATCCTTGGGTCAGGAAGATCCCCTGGAGTAGAAAATAGAAACTCAGTCCAGTATCCTTGCCTGGAAAGTCTCATGAAAAAGGGAGCCTGATAGGCTGCAGTCCATGACACGACTGTGTGTGTGTGCTCGCGTGCACACACACACACACGAACCTTTATTAAAAATGATTACAGTTGAAATTGATACTGTTGGAACAAAGTCCTGTTGGGAGATTTTATCCTCTCCTGAAGATGAGCCAGACAATTATTCACACAGTTGTTTAATGTAAATATGGGCTTTTCTCTCAACTACGTGACTCTCTTTCATCGTCGTGAACTACTATCGCATGTACGTCGGTGGCAGAGTTCCTAGTGCTGATGCTGTTGTTTTTCATCGTCTCAGATCAAGGCCGAGACTATTTGTTCATTCCAGAGGAGTGAAGATGCTGACAGATCAGATGCTGCCAGCAGCTATCTGTCAGCTTGGAGAAGGGAGGGTGATGCTTGGCGACAGGGCTGGGGCTCAAGCAGCTGTTTCAGCTGCTATTCACTCTGGAGTTCAGGGCATGTGTCTTACACTACCTGTCTTTCAAAGAATTCAGCTTTCTATATCAGAAAGATCTGTAAATACCAAAGAATCCAAAGGTGAAAGAGAGCAGTACAAATTATAATTATGCTTGATTTTTCTCTGTGCCCCAAAAAGGAGGCTCACTCTTATATATTCTGCCCTTTCCTTGGGCACATACAAATTGCTTGAGTTTCAGCTGCATACACTTATGCCAGACAGAAGCATCACAATCTGCAGTAAAGCCACTCACAGTGTGTCAGAATATCTTGCAGCACTGAAGTGGGTGTGTTTTAGTGGAAAGAACACCAGACCAGAATCTAAATGATATGGATTAGAGTCCTGACTGTGATGGGTTGGCTTTGTGACCTTGGGCAAATATTTTCTGTCTAGACCTCAGTATTTTCAATTGAAAAAGCAGGTGGTTGTGGTAGGTAATTGCTGAAGTTCCTTTTAGCTCTGATTCTGTGATTTCTAAATGCGTGTGTGTGTGTGTGTGTGTGTGTGTGTGTGCTCAGTCTCTCAGTCATGTCCAGCTCTTTGTGACCCATGGCCTGTAGCCCAACAAGCGCCTCTGTCCATGGAATCTTCCAGGCAAAAGTACTGGAATGGGTTGCCATTTCCTACTCCAGGGGATCTTCCTGACCCAGGGATTCAACCCATGTCTCTTGTATCTTCTGCATTGGCAGGTGGATTTTTTTTTTTTTTACCATTGTGCCACCTGGGAAGCCTCATGATTATAATAACAGCTACATTTATTGAGCACATATTTTTGGCTGGATACTGGTCTGATTGGTAAAAATTATTTACCCCTTAAAACAGTTTTTTCATGAAGTTAAAGGCTGCCATTGGTTCATAAAAAAGGGAAAGAAAAAGTGAAAGTGAAAGTCACTCAGTGATGTCCAATTCTTTTCGACCCTCTGGACTGTAGCCAACCATGCTCCTCTGTCCATGGAATTCTCTAGGCACGAACGCTAGAGTGGATTGCCATTCCCTTCTCCAGGGGATCTTCCTGACCCAGGGATTGAACCTGGGTCTCCCACGTTGCGGGCAGATTCTTTACCTACTGAGCCACCTGGAAGGCCTAAAAGAGGGAAGTGATGCTAAATAGTTTCGTCAAATTCCCGTTGGTAAGGGCAGAATTGGTATTCAAACTCATTTACATCTTTTACTGGAGTCAGAGCATTAAGGTGCCTTGAAAACAATTTTAATGGCTCTGTAGATCTGAACCTCAAAAAAAAAATCCAGATTGTCTAGAATTACTTACTTATTTCTGGAATTTAAGTAGTATTTCTAAAGTTTCTACTATTAGGTTCTGGCTCCCACAACAACATAGTGTTGAATTTGGACTCCCTGAGGTTTGAGAGGCACTTTTATGATTTCCTTAGAAGTTTTATTTATGAAGAAAATAACTTTTGCCTTGCCGCCCTATGAACATCTCAGTTTGGAATACTGTTTATAAACTAACAAAGTGGAGATTAAAATTAATCTTATTGTTACATACACTTGCATGTTTTAATCTGCAATACAAGGTTAATACTTGCTGATTTTTTAAATTATTGAAAGCATAAGATGGATGAGAAAGTAGAATAAATATTTCCAAACAATAATTGTCAGCTTTTTGAGGAATAATTGGCCAATAAATATTATTTATCTCTTATGTTTTTGCTTTCTGCTAAGAAGAAAAAGGAAATCATAGATGTTGGAAAGAAATGGCAGGGTTTAGGGGCAGATTTTATAGTGGCCTCTAATTTCTTATTGACCATTAATGATTTAGTTCAATTTTCCATTGGTCTTTTCTTTTGTGAAAATGGTAGATGATATCTTCCTCACAGCACAAAGATACAATATACAGAGTCATAAAGTACACAAAGTTATACCTCTCTCCTTTATTATATTAATAGCCTTCTCATGAGACCTCATTTCACCAATATCTGTTCCTCTACATTACTTATTGAATCAAAATGACCTTTATGATTTCATTACTTTGTTTCAGCTTAAAACATTCAATCATTCCTCTTTTCCAGGAGGAGCAAACTCACATTCTTCTGCTCGCCATACAAGACCTGTGCCAGTTGAACTGGAGTGTCTCTTTCTGCTATGCATGTTGTGTCTGTCCTCATGTGATAATTTGGCTTTTCCCAGCTTTTCTGAATCACTACTCGCCCTAGGTAGTCAAATAAGTGTGGCCAGCTCAAGCTAGAATCTACTGGTTTTACATGTCGTTTTCTATCTGCCAGTTTTCTGTCTTTTTTTCTTTCTAATTGACAAGCTCTCTCATCTTTTAAGATCTAACTGAATTATCACCTCCCCTAAGAGTCTTCCCTTTATTAGGCCCATCTTTGCATAAAAAGTTCCCTTCATATCTCTAATTTTCCTGAAGAGGTTTCTCGTCTTTCCCATTCTATTCTTTTTCCTCTATTTCTTTGCATTGATCACTGAGGAAAACTTTCTTATCTCTCCTTGCTACTCTTTGGAACTCTGCATTCAAAAGGATATATGTTTCCTTTTCTCCTTTGTCTTTTGCTTCTCTTCTTTTCATAGCTGTTTATAAAGCCTCCTCAGACAACCATTTTGCTTTTTTGCATTTCTTTTTCTTGTGGATGGTCTTACACTGTCTCCCATACAATGTCACTAACCTCCATCCATAGTTCTTCAGGCACTCTATCAGATCTAATTTCTTGAATCTATTTGTCACTTCCACTGTATAATCATAAGGGATTTGATTTAGGTCATACCTGAATGGTCTAGTGATTTGCCCTATTTTCTTCTATTTAAGTCTGAATTTGGCACTAAGGAGTTCATGATCAGAGCCACAGTCAGCTCCCAATACTGTTTTTGCTGACTGTATAGTACTTCTCCATCTTTGGCTGCAAAGAATATAATCAATCTGATTTTGATATTGACCATCTCATGATATCCATGTGTATAGTCTTCTCTTGTGTTGGTGAAAGAGGGTGTTTGCCATGACCAGTGCATTCTCTTGGCAAAGATGGGCACAAATAAAGGACAGAAATGGTATGGACCTAACAGAAGCAAAAGATATTAAAAGAGGTGGCAAGAATACACAGAAGAACTATACAGAAAAGATGTTCATGACCCAGGTAATCATGATGGTATGATCACTCACCTAGAGCCAGACATTGTGGAATGTGAAGTCAAGTGGACCTTAGGAACATCACTACAAACAAAACTAGTGGAGGTAATGGAATTCCAGTTGAGCTATTTCAAATCCTAAAAGATGATACTGTGAAAATGCTCCAGTCAATATGCAAGCAAATTTGGAAAACTCAGCAGTGCCACAGGACTGGAAAAGGTCAGTTTTCATTCCAATCCCAAAGAAAGGCAATGCCAAAGAATGCTCAAACTATTGTACAATTGCACTCATCTCACACGCTAGTAAAGTAATGCTCAAAATTCTCCAAGCCAGGCTTCAGTAGTACAGGAATCGTGAACTTCTAGATGTTCAAGCTGGTTTTAGAAAAGGCAGATAAAACAGATGTCAAATTACCAACATCTATTGGATCATTGAAAAATAAGAATGAAGTGAAGTTGCTCAGTTATGTCCCACTCTTTTCGACCCCATGGACTGTAGTGCACCAGGCTCCTCCATCCATGGAATTTTTATAGTGGGTTGTCATTTCCTTCTCTAAGAGATCTTCCTGAACCAGGTATCAAATGCGGGTCTTCCACATTGCAGGCAGATGCTTTACCATCTGAGCCACCAAGAGAAAGACATCCACTTCTGCTTTATTGACTACACCAAAGCCTTTGACTGTGTGGATCACAACAAACTGAAAATTCTTCAAGAGATGGGAATACCAGACCACATGACCTGCCTCCTGAGAAATCTTATGCAGATCAAGAAGCAACAGTTAGAACTGGACATGGAACAACAGACTGGTTCCAAGTTGGGAAAGGAGTATGTCAAGGCTGTATATTGTCACCTTGCTTATTTAACCTCTATGCAGAATACATCATGAGAAATGCTGAGCTGGATGAAGCACAAGCTGGAGTCAAGATTTCTGGGAGAAATATCAGTGACCTCAGATATGCAGATGACATGCTACCCTTATGGCAGAAAGTGAAGAAGAACTAAAGAGCCTATTGATGAAAGTGAAAGAGGAGAGTGAAAAAGTTGGCTAAAGCTCAACATTCAGAAAACTAAGATCATGGCATCTGGTCCCATCAATTCATGGCAAATAGATGGGGAAACAGTGGAACCAGTAACAGACTTTATTTTTTTTTTTGAGCTCCTAAATCACTGCAGATGGTGACTGCAGCCATGAAATTAAAAGACACTTGTTCCTTGGAAGAAAATTATAACCAACTAGACAACACATTAAAAAACTGAGACATTACTTTGCCAAAAAAGGTCCATCTAGTCAAAACTTTGGTTTTTCCAATAGTCATTAACGGATGTGAGAGTAGGACTATAAAGAAAGCTGAACACTGAAGAACTGATGCTTTTGAACTGTGGTATTGGAGAATACTCTTGAGAGTCCCTTGGACTGCTGCAAGGAGATCAAACCAGTCCATCCTAAAGGAAATCAGTCTGAATATTCATTGGGAGGACTGAAGCTGAAGCTCCAATACTTTCACCAACTGATGCAAAGAACTGATTCACGGAAAATCACCTTGATGCTGGGAAAGATTGAAGGCAGGAGAAGGGGACGACAGATGATTAGATGGTTGGATGGCATCACCAACTCAAGGGACATGAGTTTGAGCAAGCTCCAGGAGTTGGTGATGAACAGGGAAGCCTGGCATGCTGCAGTCCATGGGGTTGCAAAGAGTTGGACACGACTGTTCCACTGAACTGGAACATGGCACACACATTTTCCCAATAACTCTCACACTGAAAATCAGATTTTTCAAAGCATTACTTTTTTAAAATGCCAAAAGTTTGTCATTATAATTTGGTAGGAAGTAATTTGCCAGAAACCCATGTTGAGTTTCTGTTAGGCATGTGGATTTTTGTACTACTGGAAAACCTGAGGGTAAAATGATATAGTAGCTCTTCTGAAGACATTTCTTACTGTCTTCTGCTTGTTCTTGTTATGCCTAATTATGTCTACCAGCATGTACACATTGAGCATTTCCTACTCTATACCAAGCAATCTTTATTCCATAAAGTTATGGTATTCCCAACACACTCTAGTCTCTGACAGAGTAATTTTCTATCCTCAGTCATAGTGATTTGCCTTGCACATGTGCACAGAGGGACTGTTGCAAAATCAGCAACTGGTCACTTGCAGCCTGGCTTGTGTCACCATCACCAAGAGCTTAGTAATTATAGCAAATTTTTCTTCAGTATTTTTCATCGAGTGCTTTTAAATGAGATGATCATTTGAAAATTTTAGAACAGTTCTACAATTTGGACATCTTTATTTAGTTTTCTGTATAAACAAGCTTTATCTATATTTTGTCTTGCATAGAGCCATTGTTTTTCTGTCATTAGTGATCATCATAGCATCAGGAATTAGAAATAGTATAGTTCAGTTCAGTTCAGTTGCTCAGTCGTGTCTGACTCTTTGTGACCCCATGAATCGCAGCACGCCAGGCCTCCCTGTCCATCACCAACTCCCGGAGTTCACCCAGACCCACACCCATGGAGTCAGTGACGCCATCCAGCTATCTCATCCTCCGTTGTCCCCTTCTCCTGCCCCCAATCCCTCCCAGCATCAGAGTCTTTTCCAATGAGTCAACTCTTTGCATGAGGTGGCCAAAGTACTGGAGCTTCAGCTTCAGCATCATTCCTTCTAAAGAAATCCCAGGGTTGATCTCCTTCAGGATGGATTGGTTGGATCTCCTTGCAGTCCAAGGGACTCTCAAGAGTCTTCCCCAACACCACAGTAGGGGTTAACATTACTATTTAGAAATTGATGAAGATAATTCTGAGAGAAGACATTGGATGACCTGTGATCTCTGAGGGCTTCTTCATGTAATATAACTAAAACCAAATGCTTGACTCCTGAATCCCAAGTGCTGGTGTCTAAACTAAGTGATTCTAACTCTTCTATAGAACTTCATTAGCCCTACCCCTTTCTCCCTTCTCAACCAAATCATAAATTATTTTATTTATATTCCATATGTCTTTATATTTTCCCCTTCATATCTTTCCTCCTATATTTAGAAATTGATGAAGATAATTCTGAGAGAAGACATTGGATGACCTGTGATCTCTGAGGGCTTCTTCATGTAATATAACTAAAACCAAATGCTTGACTCCTGAATCCCAAGTGCTGGTGTCTAAACTAAGTGATTCTAACTCTTCTATAGAACTTCATTAGCCCTACCCCTTTCTCCCTTCTCAACCAAATCATAAATTATTTTATTTATATTCCATATGTCTTTATATTTTCCCCTTCATATCTTTCCTCCTTACTTTTGTTCTTTTTAGGATCTATCTAAATATCTACCACCCTGGAAGTATCTTCTTACTTTGCTGACTGCTTCCAAACTACTAACTCCTCCTATGCAGTATGCCATTTTCCTCCTGCCTGGGGGGTTTTTCATTGTCATACATCTGACTGTGATGCTTTGCTTACTAGGCAATTTCCTACCCCAAGAGACCACACTCTTTAGAACAGAACAGTGAATCATTCTATTAACCCTGTTTACTTCTACAGCTTCCAGTCTAATAATTCCTTACCCCTTGCATATTCAAGCTGGTTTTAGAAAAGGCAGAGGAACCAGAGATCAAATTGCCAACATCCACTGGATCATGGAAAAAGCAAGAGAGTTCAAGAAAAACATCTATTTCTGCTTTATTGACTATGTCAAAGCCTTGGATCACAATAAACTGTGGACAATTCTCAAAGATATGGGAATACCAGACCACCTGACCTGCCTCTTGAGAAACCTATATGCAAGACAGTAAGCAACAGTTAGAACTGGACATGGAACAACAGACTGGTTCCAAATAGGGAAAGGAGTACGTCAAGGCTGTATATTGTCACCCTGATCATTTAACTTCTATGCAGAGTACATCATGAGAAACGCTGGACTGGAAGAAACACAAGCTGGAATCAAGATTGCTGGGAGAAATATCAATAACCTCAGTATGCAGATGACACACCACCCTTATGGCAGAAAGTGAAGAGGAACTAAAAAGCCTCTTGATGAAAGTGAAAGATGAGAGTGAAAAAGTTGGCTTAAAGCTCAACATTCAGAAAACGAAGATCATGGCATCTGATCCCGTCACTTCATGGGAAATAGATGCGGAAGCAGTGGAAACTGTGACTTTATTTTTTGGGGGGCTCCGAAATCACTGCAGATGATGATTGCAGCCATGAAATTAAAAGACGCTTACTCCTTGGAAGGAAAGTTATGACCAACCTAGATAGTATATTCAAAAGCAGAGATATTACTTTGCCAACAAATGTTGATCTAGTCAAGACTATGGTTTTTCCAGTGGTCATGTATGTATGGATGTGAGAGTTGGACTGTGAAGAAAGCTGAGTGCCGAAGAATTGATGCTTTTGAACTGTGGTGTTGGAGAAGACTCTTGAGAGTCCCTTGGACTGCAAGGAGATCCAACCAGTCCATTCTAAAGGAGATCAGTCCTGGATGTTCATTGGAAGGACTGATGCTAAAGCTGAAACTCCAATACTTTGGCCATCTCATGCGAATAATTGACTCATTGGAGAAGACCCTGATGCTGGAAGGGATTGAGGGCAGGAGGAGAAGCAGACGACAGAGAATGAGATGGCTGGATGGCATCACCTACTTGGTGGACATGAGTTTGAGTGAACTCTGGGAGTTGGTGATGGACAGGGAGGCCTGGCATGCTGTGATTCATGGGGTTGCAAAGAGTTGGATATGACTGAGCGACTGAACTGAATTGAACTGCCTACTTCAATTCATTTGTGCTGTCCCCTTTCAGTTATCTTAATGAACACATGAGTGTGTTTAAAAGGCTGTTCACTGGAGTATTTTGGTATCTGAAATCACTTCCTCATTGTCTTCCTGATTCTGTCTTAAAGGGCCAACTTATAAATATTAAGTTTTTGTTTTGTGTCTCCAAATCCACACATTCTAGCCACAGATTTGGTGTTACTTTAAGAATACTTCTGTTCGTATATTTATGCATCACACAAAAATTATTTCATGACTGCAAGAATCATTGACATTGATAAATTTTTCCTGTGAATTGAAAGGAAGAAATTGCACTTTCATATGTTTAACAAATAAATCCAATCTTGCATAGAAAATTTTTACATTGGATAGAAAAGCATGTTTTCAAGTTTGTTTTGTGCTTTAATTCTAAGTTATTAAAGAATGTAAATAAGTTTTATTCACTTTGCTTAAGTTCAACAACAAAATCACACAGAATATCCAATTTTAGACATTCTATCCATAGTACAAGTTTTTTTAATTCGTTATTTAGAAAATAAAATAAATATCAGTTATCTGGGTAACTATATTTAATATGTCTACTTCAAAGAGGTGGATTGTATGCTTAGTTCTCTAATATTAGCAAGCACACTGCCAGCAGTAAGTATTGTTGTGTCTACAGTTCCTGACAGAGATACTCACAGATACTGAAGTAGAAGTGTCAGTTCCAACTTCTTCTTGTTGATTTATTCTAGCAGTATTCTATTATGGTCAAACAACAGTTTCCTTAAAGGAACTTTCTTAGGACTCTTTCTATTTTACAAGGGCTAATTAAGGTACAGTATATTAGATGGTGGAGAAGGCAATGGCACCCCACTCCAGTACTCTTGCCTGGAAAATCCCATGGACGGATGAGCCTGGTAAGCTCAGTCCATGGGGTCGCTAAGAGTCGGACACAACTAAGTGACTTCACTTCCACTTTTCAGTTTCATGCATTGGAGAAGGAAATGGCAACCCACTCCAGTGTTCTTGCCTGGAGAATCCCAGGGACGGCGGAGGCTGGTGGGCTGCCGTCTATGGGGTCGCACAGAGTTGGACACGACTGGAGCGACTTAGCAGCAGCAGCAGCAGCATATTAGATGGTATGATGCACAAATCCCATTTAACTGGACATTCACAAGCTTTAAAGTCTCAGTCCATGGCTAGTGAATAAATGATGATACTGCCTCAGTCTTTCCTCATTGTTGCATCTTAGCTTCCATGAAGACACTTCACTTTCTATAGTGACAATGCAACTATTTGGCCATGTTCCTAGTGATGACACCAGTTTGTCTGTTTCTCTGTCTGTCTCTGTTTCTGGCTGTCTATCCCTCTGTCTGCCTCTTTTCCTTTCTGTACACACATATACACACACAACCACATATTTGTATATCTGACACCTTAACAGGTCCTACCATATATGCCTGGAGACTACTTATCTAAAAGTTAGAGCAGATAACATAGAGTCCAGGGAGGAGAAAAGTATGTGGATGCCTAGAACATAACAGAATCTTCAGATTAACAAAGATAGGTAAAGGGGATCTTCAGGGCTTTCTAAGGGGATGGTATAAAGAAATGCTCAAGGGAGAAACTCTGTATAGGAATCAAGAGTGTCAAAAATGAACTGAGGGAGAACTCTAATAAATGGTTCATTTCTGAGCAAAGCAAAATCACTTTCTGCTTGATTGTCATTTGTTGTTAACCAAAGATGTTGTGTACATACTTGAGGAGCCCCAAGAGAGCATGATGGAATTGCTCATATGAGTTGAAGGAATGTTTTTTGTTTAGTTGCTAAGTTGTGTGCAGCTCTTTGTGACCCCATGGACTGTTGCCAGGTCTGTCCATGGAATTTCCCAGGCAAGAGTACTGGAATGGAGTGCCATTTCCTTCTCCAGGGAATCTTGCCAACCAGGGATCAAAGCTGGGTCTCCTGCATTGGCAGGCGGAGTTTTTACCACTGAGCCACCTGGGAGCTCTCAAAGGAATGAGAGGCAATAGTTAACAAATAGCACACATGATTTTTAAGGACAAACATGCATGAAATTATAAAAAATACTGCCTTGAACAAAAATGTTGAGCACATCTAACGTGTATCAGGTATTGTTTTTGGCTCTTCTGCTGATGGCCCTTTTTTCCCCTCGAAGACATCAGTTGATTAATACTCATGCTGACGTATTTCTGATAGGCAGATGGAAGAACCACAGAGAAGCTGAGATTATTTGCTGCTGCTTTGTGTCTCTGGCCAAGGTGGGACCCTGATTAATGTGAGATACAGATGTCAGCTGTGCAGTCAGCACCTGCCTCTGGCTGGCTGACAGGCTGCTTTGGCTGTGTGGGTGACAGTTTTCATTTGCTTGGGCTTGTGTAAGTACCTTCCTCCTCCCCAGGAAGGAGAGGATCTCTCGGCGGCAGTTCAAGGATGATATTCATTCCCCAGACTCTAAGGACCAGCGATCAAGCTATCGTTTAAGGTATTTTTTGTAGTTTCCAGCAACTAAATCCTGTACATCCACTCCTGTATATGCCACTTATAAGCTGTGTGAGTTTATGGCAAGTTAAATATAGCATTCTGGACCTCACATCCAAATAGGAACCACAGAACTTACCTGATACACAGTTGAGATGATTAGAGTGAGATCATGCACAATAATTCATATGGCCCACAGTGGGTACTTGTTAATTATTTTGTCTATTTTCTCTACTGCTTTCTTAGATTGTGTAAAAAAACCCCACAAATATGTGTTCAATTAAAAAATGATAACACCAACAATAATAATATGATTGTTTATTATAAGCCCACACTGAACTAGTGCTTTATTTACATATATTATACTGTTTATTTTTTCCAATAACACTACGAAGTAAATACTGTTATCATCCTCTTATTATAAATAAGGGGGGGAAGTGGTAGAATAAAATCCAACTTTGGTTGTTTCATTATTTATTTTTAGTTGCACTGGGTCATCGTCACTGCGTGTGGGCTTTGTCTACTTGCAGCGAGTGAAGGCTACTCTTCATTACAGTGCAAAGGCTTCTCATTGCACTGGCTTCCTGCTATGCAGCGTGGGCTCTAGGTGCACGGGCTCCTTAGCTGTGGCTTGTGGACTTTAGTTTTTCTGTGGCATGTGGAATCTTTCCTCACCAGGAATTGAACCCATGTTCCATGTGTTGGCAAATGGATTCTTACTTACTGTACAAACAGGGAAGTCCTGTTTGTGTTTAAAAGCTCTAAAGCAGATTCTAGTTATGCGGCCCTATGTTAAGGCCATATTTGTAATGTTAAATAGCAAGTTAAAAGCTGTTTATAATTTACATATTGCTGTCAAACATGGGCATGCATGAGAGTGCAAAGACCCCCTTGAAAATAACCACACGAACACGTAGCCATTGAGTGACTGTAGTTACGAACTAGAAGCATCAAGTACCAGTGTTATTTCTGTTTTCAATAAACAATCTGAGAGCTTCTTGAAGATGGGACTCAGTCACTGATTTGCCAGACAGTAATCCAATTTGTTCACAGACATAAAATACTTTGCTTTCAGTCCTGTCATCTCATCCCCTAGAAAACTGGATGATTGCCTGTAAAGCAAGGCCCTGGTGCCACACTCACTGAACTATACTATGTGGTCATCTCAAAGGAGATTTTGGCTTCAGATAAGTGTGAAAAATTAGAGGCTGTTTAAAAAACAATTTAAAAAATCTTCTGCAGTCTTAAGCTACCTCCATTGTATTTATTCCTTCCTGCTGAGCTCTCTTACAATAGGATTTTCCTTCTCCAGAGTCAACCACTCACACTTTATCCTTTTCTTCCAAGCCCCCAAACCTCTGTCAGTTTGTTGCACATCCTGGCCCTTGAGTTGTCATTGCCTTTCATGTAACTGCATAGCAAACCTGTGCCAAAACAAATGTAATTCCAGTCCTTGTTCTATCAGTGACTGTCTCTCCGCTCTTGCTTTTGTCTCTGTTCTCAATATCTTTACAGGTAATTTAAAGGTGTTTAATGGAATGATTCCTAAGACTAAGTCTAATGCATTTTACTATACAAGCCCTAACCCTTCTACATAGCTTCTGCCAAGTCATCTGACACCGTCCTTATTATTTATTTGCCCTGTCTCAGTTACCAGCGTCCACTTTTCTTGCTAATAAAGGCTATTGCCTTTCCTTATCTGTAAAACTTTCCTTCCTTTGATCCCTGTGACATTCTACTTTTGATTTCTCCATGCAACTTTCATTAGTCTATGGTGTTTAAGGCCCTATGATAAACTGAAAATTCTAGAGACTAAGTGTTCAGGTTTTGGCTATGAGGTTATACATGAAGTTTCATTGGTCAAAAGAATTTTCACTCATCCCATCTAACTATGGTGATACCTAAATCCTATGAGCAGAAAGCTCATCAATAATGATAGTATCTATAAAGACATGATGCTTTAAAGATTGGTACACATTTTATCATTAGGTCATTTGTATAATATAGGTGGCAATTTATAAAATATGAGTGATTACTTCAGAATATGCTAAAGTTCAGGAAGCAAAAATCAAATTACCATCATCAAATCATATCTTTGGAGATTTTAAAATCTGCATAGTATTCAACATATAGGTATACTTTTTTCTTTTAGTTGTGACTATATAGTATTCTTGGGATTCCCGGGTGGCTCAGATGGTAAAGAATCTGCCTGCAATGTGGGAGACCTGGGTTCAATCCCTGGAGGAGGGCATGGCGACCTACTCCAGTATATTGCCTGGAGAATTGCCATGGACAGAGGAACCTGGTGGGCTATAGTCCGTGGGGTCTCAAAGAGTCATACACAACTGAATGATTAAGCACAGCACATATAGTGTAATAAGAAAATCACAGTGCTAGTTATCAAAAAATCCAGGCTCCATCCAGCCTCCTCTTTTCTTGTTCTGTGTGACTTAAGGCAATTTAATGCAATAAATTCAATAAGTATTTTTAATGCCTATCATGTATGAGAACTTGCTAGCTACTGCCAAAGATATGAAAAGAAGCTAACACAATCCTTTCCCTCAGAACTTTTACATTAAATTGGAAGGAAGGAAAGAAGTCCCATCCTCTTCCTGTGATGGTTAAAATGCATTATTTCGCAGATACTTTCCAGCATCTTTAATATATATTCTATAGTCTAAGAATTGAAATGTCAAGAAGAAAAAATTGTTCTCTTTTTTGTATTTTTATTTATTTTTTATCATTTTTGCAATTTTTCCTTCTGAGTATTTTCATCTGTGGTTTTCTTGTTATATTATCAGAGAAGTCAAGGGTTCTGTAAGAACCAGATGATTTTATACTGGAAATACGCCGTGAGAGCCCTCCTAAACCTACCCAGCTACCTTTCCTCTGTTTTATTTTTGATTACAGGGAGGTTTCATTTGAAGAACTATGTGTCATGCTCAACACCCATCCTCGTGCCAAGGAAAAGCTTGTGTCTCTTGTCACTGATGTTATCCTTATTTGTAAAGGCAGGCCATGGGCCATGGTGCTCAGGGTAGTTGGGAGCCCAGACTGCTTCACATCTAATTCTGAGACAAGGACTTAATTAACCAAAAATTCCACACACCAAGGGGGTGAAGTCAACAGAACTGAAGGTTTTCAGCATCACCATACTGAAAACACAGTTAAAAGTAGCAGCTAATCCCCTCCTTCTCAATTTTTTCCTGACAGCCTATTTTAAAAATATTGGAACCTCAGAACAGTGTTAATTCTAAAAGTGCCACGCTGACTCCCGAAATTTCGTACTTGCTCTCTTCTTAAATGATACAACTTAGAAGAAGTATGTGTTAAGCAGGCACACTGGGATTGCAGGGGCTGGAGTGTGGTTATAGAGGAAAACTGTCTTGCCTCCAAGCCAGGAAGTTGGCCCTCAGTCCTCCTGAGAAAAGAAATGAGAGAACATTCTTCTCACCTTCATCTCCAGCCTCTGAGACTATACTTGGTGAGAAGCAAGATTTGCCAGAAAACAGACACCTCCTCAGATTATGCATGACTTTTCCTGCCTGATGAAAATCTACGTCCCTCCCAGCACAGTTACACCCTTGGAAGGAAGATTCATGAAGACAGCCATCTGCCAGCGAAATAGATGCCCTGTGTTTACTCTGAAACGGCCTTCTTCCAGACTTGCCCTGGAGATGATTCCCAGTCTGGAATATACTGCAGCTGGTGGCCCTGCAGGCATGCAAGGACTGCATTCCACATGAACTCCTATGTTAAGGCCTGGTATGATCAATTTCCATGGTTTGATGGCATTTGACAGGATTTGAATCCTGGTCCTGCACTTAACTATCAAGATGGACTTTGTTATTTAGCCTTTCTGAGCCTCAGAAAGTAAAGGATTCAAATGTAGAATGAATCCAAGAATGCCAACTTGTTAGAATGACCTTTAGTGCTCTATGACATGCTGTAGGTGAAATGACTAGCACATTACTCAGCAAATAGTTTGTACTTATTAAATGTTACTTATTCTAGGAATTCTGCTGATGCCAGTGTCTGGAAAGATCAAGGGTATTAAGGAAGCCCTCACTGGTATAGTCATCTCAGGCTCCAGGAGAATAAGAGGCAATTGGAAAATGCGATCTCCCCAGGCCTTCCTTTTGCTAACTCATAGAACCAGAGCCCTGGGGATGCGTAAGGCCAACCCCAAAGACGAAGACAATTCATCCTGCGGTGCCAGCTCTTCCACCTCTGTTTAATAGCACAGGCTGGTTGAGAAATTCTCCCACGTTGGCAGGGTCACTTTTCATGAGGCCAGACTACTTGGCAGAGCTCCCGGGCCTGTCATGCCACTGTATTTATCTTAAGAAAATCTCTGGAGCATGCTGATTTAGAGGGAGTCCACACTGTCCCAGCAACAAGTCAGCTGTCAGAATGATGTTCTGTTCATATAAAATTAATCTTTTGATGCTATAAATTACAAAATATTCACTGTGCATACTTCTCAATAGTGAGATGGTAGAATATCATAGATGGGGTTCTAGTGAACCTTTTAATTGGCAGATGATAACTCCGATTTGTTTCAAATGGGACGTTTATATCCCAGTGACATGATATGCAGAGATGTCAAGTGGCATGTCAAGTGGTGCTCCAGCCTAACGGGCAGCAAGAGGGAAAGGAAGCACTTGGAAAATGAATGTGATTAATGCTTTCACGATGGTGCCATTTAAAGGCTTGATGCATTTATTGCTAGGTACAGAAGAATTGTCTTCTGTACAAAAAAGAATTTATTTATTTTATGGGGAAAATAAATAATCACCAGATGTAGTCTTTTTAAATTAAATGTTTCAGTTGGTATCAGACAGGCAGCACCTCGGGAAGACCAACACAACTGTATATGATGACTCCAAATAACACAGATAAATTTAGAATTTTCACTCGTGGAAAGTGGTGTGATCCCTCTGGCTCTTACAACTGATTGTGTTCATGTTCTGAGTTAAAATATATTGCACACTAGCAAGATTTGGTCTCTGTGGAGCCCATTCACATTTCCTTTCCCTATCTATCATTTTCCTTGATCCCCATCCGTCACCTACCCACCCTCTTGCTTCCCTGTCCAGCCTCCTCCTCACTTGCTCACAAGTTTACCTACATGTCTTTGAAAGTATTAGTAAGATCATCCACATGGGTGTTTGTTAGGGCGTCTCTATAGGTTTGTATATTTGAGCACATGCTTACCTGTAAGTAAGTGGACTTGAGAAATCTCAGCCTGAGTTTGGAAAAGAATAGGTACATGTGTATGTATACCTGAATCACTTTGCTGTATACCCGAAACTAATACAACATTGTTAATCAACTGTACTCCACTATAAAGTGAAAAAATAAAAAGAGAAAAGAAGTCTCAGCCCACAGTTGGATAGTCACCTGAATCTCAGATTCCTCTCTCCCTTAACCGTATGTTTCTGGCATTATTCAATATCATATCAGGTGGGAGGGCAATCCCTCTTGAAGATGTTTTGCATAGTTCACTTCTGTTTAATTTAGATTAAGATGCTTCCCTCCCTCTGTTCTGTTATCTATCTCCTTTGTAATGGAACAATGGGAAGAGAAACTACACATTTAGAATCGAAGAGCCATCTGAATTTGGATTTCAATAATTGTGTTCAGGACAGCAGGAATCCCAAGTATCACAGCTGTATTAATTATGGTATTTCAACATAGAACAGAGAGGAAACATAATCATTTACTTCCTGCACCATTAAGCAAAGTAGCGCAGATATTTGGGGGTGAACAGACACTTGGGAAGCAATTGTTCCTTTCCAGCTTTTCTGACCCAAAGGCAGCCCTAACACTTAGTCCTGGTGTTTCATGGAATTGGTGATACATATAGGGCACACAAATGTAACTTTAATTCTGTGAGAACATAAAAGAATATTCTAATTCTTAAAGCATTTGAATGTTTCTGATAATATGAAGAAGTCTATTATTATCCAAAATAAAAGAGAAAGAATAACACCACAGTATCTAAAAACTTAAATTGAGTTCCCAGCATATACTGGGCCTTTTCAATATATACTTTTCTTTTCAATATTCAATCTTTATAATTCTGTATTCTGCATGGTAGTGCTACTTCAGCAAGTGAGCATAAGTGAATTTCCTTATGCTGATTACCTACTAAGTGGCCGAGCAGGAATCATAGCTATAACCCTCCTATTAGTAGTCATCTATCAGCTGGGAGTACAGTGGGTACAGAAGTGAATTTCCTGTAGCTTTCTTCCCTGCCTAGGCCTTAGTAACATGTTGGTTACTTTTCATCGTTTGTTCTCAAATAAGGACTCTAACTCCTGGAATTCAGGATCCATCTAACATGCAACTTGCATTGATATTGACTCCTCCTCAGTTGCTTAAAGAATGTTTTATATCTCTGTTTTCTTTTCTTCTATCTTCTTCTTTCTTCTATCTCTCACTTCTTATACCTGTATAATTGCCACTCTTTAACTCAGTGAGTCAGAGTTACTTAATTGTGTGAAGTTTGTAAAGGTTTTTTAGCCGTATTTACGAAAGCATCACATGTACTGAAACAAAATACATATAAATTAAAAAAGTATCTATTTGGAAAAGCTTTTTTGCTCCTCTGAAAAGACTCCCTATAAAATAAAGTACATGAATAATTGTTCTGATACAATTTGTTCAATAAGTAGAATATTTCTAGAATTGCAGTCTATGTCTAAGGAACTGAATTTTAAATTCTGGCTACTTATATGCCCCACATATTTGTAAAGTGCTTACTCTGTGCCAGATTGTGCATTTGAATAAGAAATATGGAGAACAAAGACAGCAAATTAAGACTGAATGACCATAATTTGGGAGGACTAGGTATGTGATGTCTGGATATGTGAACCAACAATTGAAATGTCATGTGAGAAGTGCTATGATAGAGATTATGCTCATATTTTGGAAAAACAGACTAATGCTGTCAGTTAAGACCTTGAGTCAGGAAAGTTTGCCTAGAAAAAGTGGCTCATGAGAGTGGCAGTTGTTTTCATATTAAAGAGGGAGAGAGGAAGCAATTAGCAATTGGGTAACTCTCAAGGTTCATTCTTCTCCATTTCACAGGGTTAGACTTGGTTTAATTCAATTTGTTGTTTTTCCAAGCTAGCTTCTTTAAAGACATGCACAAAGTATTTCTATCACTGTTTTTGTTCTTTTAATTTGTAAGACTATGAATATATATATCATGTCTGATTCTTTGTGACCCCATGAACTATACAGTCCATGGAATCCTCCAGGCCAGAATACTGGAGTGGGTAGCCTTTCCCTTCTCCAAGACTATGAATGAATTCTCAATATAACTTTTCAAAATCTTAGTGCACTCTTTTAATTCTTTCCAGTTAAATGAAAAACTGGAGCAGTTTTGGAATTTGTAATGCCTTAATTTTTGACACTTTTAATTAAAAAAAATTCATCTGCCACACAGACTGAATCAGTTTAACAAAGCTTTGCCTTACTGAATATCCATGACTTCCTTTATTGGAAAGATAAGATTCATAATTAGCATGCAAACTATCAAAAATAGATCCTCTATGTTAATTAAAAATAATTTCATCTTTTATAATGGCTTAACTACAGTTCTTAAAGTTGCATGTGCCATCCAATTGCTCCAAAATGCATTTTTCACAAGTAGAACACAAGTGAACTCTAGCTCGTCTCAAATGATGTTACAAATTAATGTATTCAAGATTAGTGTGGTATGCTAGTACATATAAATAAACATATTATTGCACTGTAATGAGATTTAGATTGATAAACTTTAAAATTCAAAACCAGCAAAAGAATATTTGAAACAAATTTATCTAGTTTAACACTGTAACAAGTATAATTAGATCCTAAACATCCATATTAATGAGGAGTCTGGAGTAAGATAATAGATGTGGAAAAGGGAAGAAGGCAGAAAACTAAATGAGAATTGATTCCTTTGGCTACAGATGTCCAGATCTAAGAGATGAGCTCATAGGATCTTCATATCTGTTGAAACACTTAACACATTTCACCTAAAACCAACTTGAGTCTTTGTCTATATTCTACGACCAGATGGACAAATGAGATTGGATGGGTCATTTCTTTTCTTTTTTTTCTTTCTGTAACTGCATTGTGCAATCTCTTAAATGTCTTCTTCTGTTATGTATTCAACGCTGCTAGGTGACTCCTGTGTAAAATATGATTAGACAGGTTGTGTACAGTGTTAAGCTGCTCCCAGGGAAGTGAGTGATAAACTCTGGCAGGTGTAATCACTCTTCCAATATATTGAGAATCATCTTTTATACCTTAAAGATGCACAGAGGTATAAAATAGGTTTCTATTTATATGCCATATTTGTTGTACTGGTTGCCCAGAACACTGTGTTCTAAGAACATCAATTCTAAGGCCTAGGTAAGTCTCATGAATTAGCTGTAATGTGCAGTAGCTGAATGTAAACTCTTACATGAAACTTAGGGGGAGCTAAATTGGCCACAAATCATTATACAGTCTTTTCCCTTAGTGCCTCACAGAGGCAAAGTCAGAGCCTCATAGGATTTCCATGTGGATAAAGAACCACCAAATAAGAAAGCACAGTGAAAGATGACTTAACACACAAGGCAACGAGCAAAATTCAGTAGAACAAATTCATAGACTCTCACATATTAGGATTATCAGCTATAGTATATGAAGCACCTGTGTGTAAAATGTAAGAAAATGAACCTGGAGGAAATATCTGTGCAATAAGAAGCAATAGAGAAGAAAACAATATAAATTTTCTTTAAATTTTAAAAACACTGGCTATATAAAAATATAGTTGCACTTCTTTTTTTCTTCCTTTATTTTTTAATTGGAGGAAAATTGCTTTACACTGTTTTGTTGGTTTCTACTGTACAACAACAAAAATCTGCCATAATTATACATATATCACCTCCCTCATAATGAAACATGTATCAGCTCTTGAGCCTCCGCCCCCTCCCCTCTTCCCACTCCTCTAGGTCATCACAGAGTTCCAGGCTGGGCACCCTGTGTTATATAGCAGCTTCTCACCAGCTATCTGTTTTACACACAGTAGGGAATATATGTCGATGCTCCTTTCTCCATTTGTCCCACTCTTTCCTTATGCCACTGTGTCTACATGTTTGTCCTCTATATCTGCGTCTCCATTCCTACCCTCCAAATAGGTTAATCAATACCATTTTCTAGATTCCATATGTATGTGCTAATATACTGTATTTGTTTTTCTCTTTCTTACTTACTTCACTCTATAACAGGCTCTAGGTTCATCCACCTCACTATATCTGACTCAGATTTTTTCTTTTGATGGCTGAGTAATATTCCAATATATGTGTATATATATACACATATGTATCTCTGTGTGTGTGTGTGTGTGTATATATATATATATATATATACCACATCTTCTTTATCCATTCATCTGTCAATAGACATCTAGGTTGCTTTTGTGTCCTAGTTATTGCAAATAGTCCTGCTATGAATGGGGCTTCCCAGGTAGTGCTAGTTGTAAAGAACCCACCTGCCAATGCAGGAGACACAGTAGACTTGGATTTGATTCCTGGGTTGAGAAGATACCCTGGAGGAGGGCATGGTGACTCACGCCAGAGTTCTTGCCTGGAGAACCCCATGGACAGAGGACCCTGGCACACTTAGGCTACAGGGTCACAAAGGGTCTAAAGTGACTTAGCAGGCGTGCACACTGTTATGAACATTGGGATACATGTGTCTTTTTCATTTATGGTTTTCTCAGGCTATATGCACAAAAGTAAGTTTGTTGAGTCATATGGTATTTTAATGGCACCCCACTCCAGTACTCTTGCCTAGAAAATCCCATGGAGGGAGGAGCCTGGTGGGCTGCAGTCCATGGGATTGCGAAGAGTCGGACATGACTGAGCGACTTCACTTTCACTTTTCACTTTCATGCATTGGAGAAGGAAATGGCAACCCACTCCAGTGTTCTTGCCTGGAGAATCCCAGGGATGGGGGAGTCTGATGGGCTGCCGTCTATGGGGTCACACAGAATCAGACACGACTGAAGTGACTTAGCAGTAGCAGCAGCATGGTATTTTTATTCCTAGTTTTTTAAGGAATCTCTTTCCTGTTCTCCAGAGTGGCTAAATCAATTTACATTCCCAACAACAGCAGAAGAGGATTCCTTGTTCTCCACATCCTCTTCAATATTTATTGTTTGTAGATATTTTAATGATTGCCATTCTGACTAGTGTGAGGTGTTATCTCATTTGAGTTTTGATTTGCATTTCTCTAATAATTAGTGATGTTAAACACCTTTTCTTGTGTTTATTAGCCATCTGAATGTCTTCTTTGGTGAAGTGTCTGTTTAGGTCTTCTGTACATTTTTTTGATTGGGTTGTTTGTTTTCATGATATTGAGCTGTTTGAGCTACTTATACACTTTGAAGATTAATCCTTTGTCAGTTGTTTGCAATTATTTTCTCCCATTCTGAGGGTTGCTTTTTAGTCTTACTTATTGTTTCCTTTGCTGTGCAAAAGTTTTTAAGCTTAATTAGGTCCCATTTGTTTATTTTTGTTTTTATTTCCATAACTCTAGGAGGTGGATCAAAGAGGATCTTGCTGTCATTTAAGTCAGAGTGTACTTCCTGTTTTCCTCTAAGAGCTTTTATTTTATAGCCTTAAATTTGTCTTTAATCCATTTTAATTTATTTTTGTGCATAGTGTTAGCAAGTGGTCTAGTTTCATTCTTTTATATGTAGTTGTCTAGTTTTCCCAGAACCACTTATTGAAGAGGTATTTTTTCCCCATTACAGAGTCTTTCCTCCTTTGTCAAAAATAAAGTGCCTTTTGGTGTGTGGGTATATCTGTAGGCTTTCCATTTTATTCCATTGGTCTATACTTCTTTTTTGTGTGTGTGCCAGTACCATACTGTCTTGATGATTGTAGCTTTGAAGTATAGTCTGAAATCAGGAAAGTTGATTCCTCCAGCTCCATTTTTCTTTGTCAAGTTTGCTTTGACTATTTGTTTTTTTGTGTGTGTGTTTTCATACAAATTGTGAAATGTCTTGTTCTAGTTCTGTGAAAAATGCTCTTGGTAGGGATTGCATTGAATCAATAGGTAAATGCATAATTATGATAAATACATATAATCAAATATTACTCAGAAACAAAAAGGCACAAGCTACTGATAACAAGCAACAGCATAAATGAATCTCAACTGCATTAATCTAAGTGAAAATTCTGTATGTTTACCTTTATGTGACATTCTTAGAAAGGCAAAGTATAGTGAAACAGATAAAATAGTGGTGTTTGCTAAGGACTAAAGGTGAGAGATCAGGTTGACTACAAAGAAAAATAAGGGAATTGGAGGGGCAATGAAACTATTATACATTTTGATTTAGTGGTGGTTACATTACTATGCCCTTGTTAAAACATAGGACTTAAATACTATATAAAGGGTGAACTTTGCTATATGTGAACTAGGCCTCAAAAAAGTAAAAATTTATAATGTAAAATAAACAACAAAAATCAAAGAGGTATTAAGAAGATGACTATATAATAAGAAAATTCACTAGGGAATTAAACTGGAATATAAACCCAGTCTCCTGGGCTCAAAAGCACAAAGTAGAGATAAGGGGAAGGAGTGTTAGAGGTTGTTCCATCTATGGGAGCAGAGCGCATACATGAGAACACTGCACCCAACAATTAGCTAATACATCATATCTTTATAAACAAATAAAGGACAGTTGCAATGTTGGGGTTTACAAAGTCTCAGTAAGCACTAAAGAATTAGAATTACACAGAACCCATTTTATTAATCAAATACAGTTGTTAGATAACAAAATTAAAAGATGAATTAAAGCTTTCTATACAATAGAAAATTAGAAATAGTCTTCTAAGTAATTCATGATCAAAGAAGATATATTAAAATGGTGACTTGATAATTTTTAACTAAGTTATAATCAAAATGTTACCCACATTTGTAGGATGCAAATTCAGAATCTAGAATAAAAGAAATGGTAATGTTAATGAAATAAATATCCATTTCAGCAGAAATTTAGAGAAATAAAACAGAATTAACCTAATGAATGGAGAAGGCAATGGCACCCCACTCCAGTACTCTTGCCTGGAAAATCCCATGGGTGGAGGAGCCTGCTAGGCTGCAGCCCATGGGGTCGCTAAGAGTCGGATACGACTGAGGAACTTCACTTTTACTTCTCACTTTCATGCACTGGAGAAGGAAATGGCAACCCACTCCAGTGTTCTTGCCTGGAAAATCCCAGGGATGAGGCAGCCTTGTGGGCTGCCATCTATGGGGTCGCACAGAGTCGGACATGACTGAAGCGACTTAGCAGCAGCAACCTAATCAGGAGAAAATGAATAAATATAAGAACATAAATTAGACAAAGAGAAAACAATGCTAAAATTAAAAGTTACCCACAAGACTGAATGTTAAGCTCTGAAATAAATTTAGTGGACTTTATCTCCATTCTTGGGGTAACTGACTCAGATGGCTCAGTGGGTAAAGAATCTGCCTGCAGTGCAGGAGACACAGCTGATGTGGGTTTGATCCCTGAGTCAGGAAGATCCCCTGGAGGAGGAAATTGCAACTCATTCCAGAATTCTTGCCTGAGAAATCTCACAGACTGAGTAGCCTGGTGGGTGGGCTACAGTTCTAAAGGGTCACAAAGAGTCTGACCCAACTGCATGGCTAAGCTCATGCTGTAGCAGGATCTCTCCTCACCCTCATAGTTTTTCCCTTGGAAAGGTGAAATTATTGAGTGCATTTGGAAGGGTAGCTGGCTACAGATAGTATCTCTGTGTCTCTCTCTCTCTCACTCAATCTTGTCCTAGACACATGGACCCAGGGGATTCAAAATTGGAAAGGAAACCAATAAATTTTGAAGATACTAGAAACTAAAGAAAGGCACCAAGTTCAAAATATGTGATAAGCAGAGCTGCTATTACACAAATGTCACTCTGTAAATGGAGTGATTGTATGTATAGATTCCCTCCACACCCCACCATTTACAGAAAATGTATGCACCCAAAGTCACATCTTAATGGGCATTTTAAAATCATGTGTCAGTGGATTCCCAACTACTTGAATGATTCTAAGCCTAAATAAACATATTCTCTGTTAATGTGCTCTCAACAGTTACCACTGAGATTGTGCTTTGATCTTTGGCAACTCTGAACACTGACTTCTGGGAATATAATTTTGCCAGGGATAACTGCTCTAGGATTTTGTATTATTTTGGTGAGTGTGGAATTGGTGTCATCATATTCTTAGATGTCCTGTTAATGATATGGATTCTAAAATAAGCAACCTCAGAGACTTGTAATTGATCAGTTTAACTTCCAAGGATGCAGAGGAGTCCTATTAGTCCCTGTGGAAGACAGTCCTGGTTGAAGCTGCTAAAGAAATTATATTAAAACTATATTAAGAGTTTATTGCAGTGGTTCAGCAGTAAAGAATCTGCCTGCAATGCAGGAGACACAGGTTCGATGCCCGAGTCAGGAAGATCCCCTAGAGGAGGAAATGAGAACCCTTGCCAGTATTCTTGCTGGGTAAATCCTATGGATAGATGAGCCTGGCTGGCTGCAGTCCATGGGGTCACAAAGAATCTGACAGGACTGAAGTGGCTGAGTACACACATAAAGTACTCTTTTAAGGAAAGATGTTGCTGCTGCTGCTGCTGCTGCTAAGTCGCTTCAGTCATGTCCGACTCTGTGCGACCCCATAGACGGCAGCCCACCAAGCTCCCCGTCCCTGGGATTCTCCAGGCAAGAACACTGGAGTGGGTAAGGAAAGATGTTACCTTATGTAAAATTCACATTAATTTCATAAGATGGATATGATTATCTTTTCCATGTTTTAGATGAAATATCTGAGAGATATAGTCACCCAATAATCATGTAATGTCCACAGGATTCTAACCTAGGTGGTCTGATCCAAACTCAAGTACTTTTTCCCACTACTTTTGATCTCTGATACAAATAAAACTGAGCTTTGAAATTCAGCAGAAATAAGAAATTAAAATGGACTTTTATTTCTTTGCAATATTAATGCATAAGTACAGTATAACTTAATTTTAGATCTACAAATATCTTAATCCTTGGGCTTTGACTTGCAAGTGAATTTAATAGTTGAATCTGTTTTCTTCCAGGGTATTTGATGATGACAGGAGATACAGATATTCTAGATTATATTTCTATCTATATATGTCTATATATCTGATGCATCTCTGTGTTGGAATTTTATTATTATGGTGATTTTATGTAATATATTATGGAAATTATTGAAATACACTTATGATATCATATGGTCTCATTGAGGATCTTTGTGAAAGTAACATAATTTGAGAAGGGATATAAAATGAAGAGTGGCTTTTCAGCCTTGAGTACAGAGTGGCCTTAGAGATGATTTAATTAATGCATTCTTCTGACGCATATCCAAAGAGAAAGCCAAATAAGCAGATGTTAAATGCATCATGAAGCATTACTTTGATGGCCAGCTAGTCTCTTCCAAAGAGGGAGGTGGTATGTTCCCAACTAACCACAGTTTTAATGGTTAAGCCAAGAAGTTAAAAGATCACAACCTGGGGAATATTGAAAGTGGTGATGCTTCTACCTTCCTCTTGATGATTACTCCCATGTAAAAGGAGATCATTCAGCATAATTCTCTTGGCCTCTTACTACTTATTAATTCACTCTGCCCAAGGGCAGGTGGAATATCCTTATCTGACTGGTAAGACTGGATGGAGAAAGTGGGTCTGTGTGGCCAGAGATTCCTTTCTTTCTAAGGAGCTGGCAGAGCAGGTGGTACATGCTGTGGTTTGGATCTCTGTGAGTAGCTCTGTCTCAGGGATGAAGACCTGCTTCTGTCTAGGACTGCTGGAAGGGTAAGGCTTCTCATTCCAGGATTCTGTCACAGGAAGTCCACCTTCTTGAAGGTAAAAGAAACACTATTTAATGTCAGCATTAACATTTCACAATGTAGATTTTGTTTTCCATACACCTTTCTTTTTTTTTCCCCAATTTTGTGTCCCTTGATTTTTTTTTAATTTTTATTTTTATTTTACTTTACAGTACTATATTGGTTTTGCCATACATTGACATGAATCTGTCTTGGGTGTACATGAGTTCCCAATCCTGAACCGCCCCTCCACTCCACCTCCCATCCCATATCAACTCTCTGGATCATCCCCGTGCACCAGTCCCAAGTATCCTGTATCCTGTAATGAACATAGACTGGCAATTCATTTCTTACATGATAGTATACATGTTTCAGTGCCATTCTCCCAAATCCTTCCACCCTTTCCCTCTCCCTCAGAGTCCAAAAGTCTTAGTCTTATTTTTCAAGTGGTTTAATACTCATGCAAGTAAAAGGAGAGCAAGTTCATGCCTCCTTACCAAATAACTTAATAACAAATTGCTGACATGGATGATGGATGGGGGAGGAGGGAAAGAATGAAGGAGAGAAACAGAGAGAGAGAATTTATGAGGCTAACTCAGAACAAGAATCATGCTGATTTGTGCCATGGAATTCCAGAAAATCTCAGGAACTCACCTTGTATAAGTCTAAAAGGGAGGGTGCGATATGAGGCTTAAGAGAGTAGAATTAGTTGAACATTTGTATAAAAATGCAGCTGGCTGATGGCTCCATTCTTGGTGTCCTCCATTATTAAAAGATAAAAGTTAAATGAGAGAGAACCAGTTTTTTAGACACCAGCACATGTGAGGTCTGAAATAACATACTGAAAACAGAGAGATTAAATGAAAATTTTCTCCTAAAAAGATAAACACTCACTCCCTTGTTTACTACTTGGATTCAAGAAAATTCTGGTAGCTAAGTTGATTCCTCCTAAGTGAAAAATTGAGTACTTATGGAGAAATTGATCCAGTTAAGTAAACAGTAATAATAAACCTGTTAACTGGAGGTTACCCAGTCAAACAGCCCATACAGATCATCCTACAATAAAGCCAAGCATTGAAAAAACCTGCCTTCAAATAACTTTCTGATATTTTACTCTTAAAGAAGAACATACATTTAAAATCACTGGATACTTAAAACAAGTCCATAACATGCAAACAAAACAAAAAAGAAGAGAAAGGGAGTAAGAGGGGGAAATGAAAGTATTATAAAAAAATTCATACATACAGAGATAAGATAAATCACTTCCATAATTAACATTATTATTAAATCCCTTCATTAGAAAACTTAAATTATAAACCAGGATATTCATAAAATAAATAAAGCAGTTCTCTTTTCTTTCCCCAAATCTTAAAAATGAAAAATATATTTTTGAGATTAGTTGTTTGTCAGTTGCTTTACAAGCAACTCCTGCAGCTCAATTCCAGAAAAATAAATGACCCAATCAAAAAATGGACTAAAGAACTAAATAGACATTTCTCCAAAGAAGACGTACAGATGGCTAACAAACATATGAAAAGATGCTCAACATCACTCATTATCAGAGACATGCAAATCAAAACCACAGTGAGGTACCATTTCACACCAGTCAGAATGGCTGCTATCAAAAAGTCTATAAGCAATAAATGCTGGAGAGGGTGTGGAGAAAAGGGAACCCTCTTACACTGTTGGTGAGAATGCAAACTAGTACAGCCACTATGGAGAACAGTGTGGAGATTCCTTGAAAAATTGCAAATAGAACTGCCTTATGACCCAGCAATCCCACTGTTGGGCATACACACTGAGGAAACCAGAATTGAAAGAGACATGTGTACCCCAATGTTCATTGCAGCCCTGTTTATAATATCCAGGACATGGAAGCAGCCTAGATATCCATCAGCAGATGAATGGATAAGAAGCTGTGGTACGTATACACAATGGAGTTTTACTCAGCCATTAAAAAGAATACATTTGAATCAGTTCTAATGAGGTGGATGAAGCTGGAGCCTATTATACAGAGTGAAGTAAGCCAGAAAGAAAAACACCAATACAGTATACTAACACATATATACAGAATTTAGAAACATGGTAATGATAACCCTGTATGTGAGACAGCAAAAGAGACACAGATGTATAGAACAGCTTTTTGGACTCTGTGGGAGAGGGAGAGGATGGGATGATTTGGGAGAATGGCATTGAAATATGTATATCATAGAAGAAACTAATTGCCAGTCTAGGTTCGATGCAGGGTACAGGATGCTTGGGGCTGGTTCACTGGGATGATGCGGAGGGATGGTACGGGGAGGGAAGTGGGAGGGAGGTTCCAGATTGGGAACACATGTATACCGGTGGCAGATTCATGTTGATGTGAGGCAAAACCAATACAATATTGTAAAGTAAAAAAAAATAATAATAATAATAATAATAATAAAATTAAAAATATAATACTAGAAATGAAAAAGTTGCTAGAAATTTTGGAAGATAAAGTTTCAGACATTTAGCAAAAATAGAAAAATACAGCAAAAAATAAAAAGACAGTAGGATAGGTAAGATAATAAAGTTAAAGAATAAGCCACCAAGTCTAAAAATCCAGACATAGAAACTTTCTGTTGATGAGAACAGAGAACACAAAATAGGGAATTATGAACAATTCAAGAGAAGTACTAAAACCTGAAAAATAACAGTTTGCTGATTAAAAATGCCTACCAAGTGTCCAAATTCATGACAGTAAAGCAGACTCTACTGAACACACACTACTGTAACATTTTAAAAACAAGACAATAAGAGATTTTCAAAGTTTTTGGAGAGGAGAAGAAACCCTCATTACCTGAAAAGCAATAAGAATACAAATCAAATTAAATTTTTGCACAGCACTAGAAATTTGACTATAATGAAACACTACTTTCAGATTTAAAGGACAAATTAATTCTACCTAAAATCTATAGTCAGTCAAGACGCTAGTCAATTTACAAAGTATGCAAAAATTTACATCCTAAGTGCTTTTCCTAGGAAGCAGTGGGAATAAGCAATTGAAAAGGAAGATGTATGAAACTCAGGAGAAATGGGCTATACCTCAGAAGAGAGAACTTTTCATGATGATGATGAAGGGAGGTGCCACGTTGACCACTGTGCAGTTGGCCTAGAGAAACACCAGTCCAGATTAGACTAAACAGTTTCAGTATTGCCAAGATTGAAGTCTCCAAGGAAAACGTGAGTCTGATATAACAACTGATGTGTGGAAAACATTCAGAAAAGATAAAGAACCCTAAAAGTCACCTGAAAACACAGCCAGAAAAAATATTTTTAAATTGTCACCCTAATTTCTTTTGACTTCCCCTAATCAGGTAGTTTCTGTTTCATGCTTTGGGTTTCCACCATCCTAGTCAGAACTTGATGGACAGAATTTTTCCTACTTCTTTCTCCCTTGCTTAATTCTGCTATGGAAGCTGTCTGTACTTATTACTTTTGCTATATGACAGGGAATTAGTCAGAAAAATAATGTAAAATTTAAAAGCTTTGCTGCCAGTTAGCTAGCTAAAAAGGTACTAAGATCAGTACTTGTACTAGCATAATTAATTTTACTATTAAGAACCTTTGGAAAATCTGTACAGAAAGAATTGACTACTGGAATTTTAAAGCTTCCCAGCCCCACGGTGATAGGGGGAAATATGATGAAGATTTTGAGTCCCTATCAAATTTCATAGTATAGGTGACAACCTGCCATACATATATGCAGGTAGAGAGCGCTCTTATGGGGGAGAGCTATGCCAGGCTCTCAAAGTGACTACTGTTAATGCCGAGGATAGCTTCATGGCCATGTGTCCCAAGGTTGAAGTGGACTAACACAGCTACAGACGTGAACATCAAAGAAAAAGAACACATTTATTTGCTGTGCCCTCGAGCACTATAAGTGTAGCTTGGGAGATAATTCCCCTGCATGCAAGAAACAGGCCCACTGGGTTGATTTTATGTCCTCATCTCCTTCCTCTGACATATGCCCCAGAATTGCTTATAGAGTTTTCACAAAGAATTATTCATCATACTTTTTAATTACTTTCACATAACTCAGGACTTCATTATCAAACCTTTTCTTTACTAGCTATTGATATATTTCTTATAACAGAAAAGTTATTTTTTAAATACCTGGGTGTTGCCACATGCTTTTAAAGACAGTGAGTTTGGCGCTCTCTCTCTCTCTCTCTCTCTCTCTCTCTCTCTTTTTTTATCTTGATGTGAAATCCAATTATTTTTCTTTTTTTAAATTTTTTTAAATTTTACTTTACAATACTGTATTGGTTTTGCCATACATCAACATGAATCCACCACGGGTGTACACGTGTTCCCAATCCTGAACCCTCCTCCCATCTCCCTACCCATACCATCTCTCTGGGTCATCCCAGTGCACCAGCCCCAAGCATCCTGTATCCTGCATCAGACCTAGACTGGCGATTCATTTCTTATATGATATTATAGCATTCCTGTTTTATCTTTCCATCTCAACATAAATACATACAATCAAGATTATCACCTTTGTATATAAATTTCCAGACTCAAAGAGGGAGATATGATCCACTTGCACGTTTTCCTATAGAAAGGGACCATCTAGTTTTGATGTGGAAAATCAAGGATTAGTCCCAGGAAAGTTGACTATCTATAAAACCATTGTCATAGAGCTGGAAGCCCGATGCCCAAAGAAACTTCATTTCTGGAAGTAGTGATTGCCAAGTAACAAAGTGTTTTCATCTTCATTTCACCCTCATCCTGTATATGGAATATTCTTCTGCAAATACTTCATATTTCTATGTGAAGTAAAGCAAATGGCAAATATAAATGATCCCTTGTCCAGGTAAATGTAGAAATTATACATTTTTCTTTGTTAGTGTTTTCCATTTAAAACAAGTTTAAAGTAGAAAGAAAGTGAAGTTGCTCAGTCGTGTCCAACTCTTTGAAACCCCATGGACTGTAGTCTACCAGGCTCCTCCTCCATGGGATTGTCCAGGCAAGAGTACTGGAGTGGGTTGCCATTTTTACTTGGCAATATTGTGATCATGGTCATCCCTCCTCATCTGTTATGTTTCAAACAGAGTTAAGGAAGATAAAAACTAAACTCCTTTCCTAAGTTAACTTGGGATGAAAAAGAAGAAGGTGAAAGTTTCTTATTAGTCTTCTACTTCTTCAAATTCAGACTCTAGAGTTCATTAACTGCTTAGTTATGAAAAATCCAGAATTTCCAAGGTTTGTCCTTCTTTATCATTCTTCATTAATCATTCCCTTCTGAAGCAGTACTCTTTTCCATATTTCTATATCTCCTAACTCCTTCCCATGAACTCTAATTATAGATAGCATCAATTAATTTCCTTTATTTTGCTTGCTGGAATTCCTGTCCTAAGGAGACAACACCTGCCCTTTTCTCTTCACTTCTCTTCTCAGATGATGTAACAGGATGCTCAGGAATAGTTCATCATCAGCTCAAAGATTTCATGTGGCTTTTGGTGAGTCATAGGCTTCTTTACTAAATCTTTGTACTCTCTAAAAATGAAACGTGAATAACATACCACCAAATTCTATGAAGTTAATTGAAATAAGTCCCTGTTTACACTAATTTTATAACTGATGCCCATACTACTACACAGAGAATATTCCCTGAGTTCAGAATGCCTAAAAAAGAATTTTAGAACTTCTAATAAAGCAGTGGAGAGTCTTCTGAGAACAGAACATAAATGCATGTAAACATTGGTTTAGTCACTCTTGCGACCCGATGGACTGTAGTCCACCAGGCTCCTCTGTCCATAGGATTTCCCAGGCAAGAATATTGGAGTGGGTTGCATTTCCTTCTCCAGGGGATCTTCCTGACCCAGGGATTGAACCCAGGTCTCCTGCATTGCAGGCAGATTCTTTACCAACTGAGCTACAGTTATTTGTGAGGTTCAGATTCCCATCATTGATTTGTAGAACATCTACCTCTTGACTAAACGTAAAACTGAGGTGAATCAGGGTACTTTCACAGCTATAGGTTTAACCTCTTCACTCCTACTGGGGTTTACTCCTCACCTCCACTCCCACCCCTGAATACCCATTGTTCTGGAAATGGGAAAATCTTGCTGCCTTAAAAGTCAGAACAGCATAGGTAATAATTTTTAAAATGATCCCATTTCAGTAGCATTTCAATTGTGTATGGGAATGTCCTCTTCTCTCCTGTATTGATCAGATGACTGAGCCACCTAAACAGTGGGGAGTAAGAATGCCATCTTTTCTTTTCAGGCACCCAACCAAAAAGGAGAAATTCATCTGGTGTGCTCTGAAAAAGTTGGCACATATAAGCCACTGATCTGACATTAATTTATAGCAAAGGGACTGACTAAATTCCAAGAAAATGAAAATATAATCCTCAGCTCCTGTAGTGTTGTCTGAGTGGTTCCTCTCCTTCTTCATGAGGGACCTCTTGGCCCTCCTCCACCTTGCCCCTTATGCACTGCAGTACTAAGTCACTTCTATGGAAGTGTGAGTTGACACTGTATGAATATGTTATTTTTACAGAAAATTAGTGTGTTCTGTGCTCTAGGTCTCTTCTGATTTTCCTGAGCTTTACAACATCAGTGAAACTAATCCATTGCATGTGAAAATACTTGCTGTTTTTGTAAGTGAATTCCTGAGCTCTTTTTTTTTTAAGATGTTTATTTATGTTATTTATTTGTGGCATATGGGATCTTCGATCTTCTTTGCATCATGCATGCTCTTTAGTTGCTACATGTGAACTCTTAGTTGCAGCATGTGGGATCTAGTTCCCTGACCAGGGATTGAATCCACGCCACCTGCATTGGGAGCACAGATTCTTAGTCAATGGACCACCAGGAAAGGCCCTCCTGAAATCTTTTCCCTCTTTTTTTTTTTTTTTGGCCCTGCACCTGTTTCAAGAAAAAAAAACTTTAAAAAATGTTAGCTATTTATTATCTCTCTCATATGCAATTTTCTTCTGTCTCATTAATCCAACACATATCTAATAGAGATCTCTGTGTGCCTGGCACTCTCAGATGCAGGGTATATAGCAGGGAATGTGTAGAATAATTATGGAAGAATAAAGACAATAGAACAATAAACTTCATATTAAGCAAGATATTGTGGTGACCTAAGATGAAGTGGGGTCGAGCCTGGGCTATGTTAGCTTGAGTGGTAGAAAGGATGTTTGTTTTTGTGAAACTTTAAGCCAAGAATGCAAAGCCAGAGAGGCCATGGGGGTATGTTAAGCTGGATCACTGTAGACAAAGAAGGAGGCTTTCTCCATCTTACAATTGACACTGGAGGGCAGATAATAACTTGCTATGGGAGTTATTCTGGGACTCTAGGATGTTGGGCAGCATCCCTGGTCTCTACACAGTAGATGCTGAGAGCACTACTGCACCCTGGTTCTTAGAACCAAGATGTCTCTAGACATTGCTGAAAGTACCATCAGTGGCAACATGCTCCCAGGTAAGAACTACTGGCACGGAGACACCATAATGTGCAAAGGCCCTAAACAGCAGCAAGTTAAAGAGGAACATAAAAGCTAGTCTGTCTGGAAGATACTGATTTAAGACGAGAGTGAGAGGGAAAAATATCTGGATGTGAGCAGAGGCCAGATCGCATTGGAACTTTGCAGACTGTGATAAGGACCTAGGTTTTCACTTTAAGTCCAGGTAGAAGGCACTGGAGGCACTGGAGGATTAAGTAAGGCCAGTTCTAATACAATTTACATTTTTAACATCATTGTGTCTGTTGTATGTAATGCTGCCTTATATTACTAACTTATTTGAGTTAGTAGATCAACTACCTGAGTTCAAAGCCAAAACTTATTTTAGATTTTTGGTAATACTTTTTACTTCCATTTTATGGGTTTCGATTTGCTAGATGAACATTCTAGGGGCTATTTCACCCAAGAGACTCTATAATTAATCTGGCTAGGCATCAAGACATGATGTCTTAGCCATGCAAAAACTTACATAGCCATGCTTAGAAGTTAACACACCTTTTCATTTATTTATTAATCTAAACATTAAAATGAGGGGGAAACCGAATATAGTCATTTTTCAATGACTAAATTACTATTTTAAAAAAGGAGGAAGATGCAATTATGGGTTGTAATGCTCATACAATTGGCCCCTTTGTTTCTCAGTTTCAGTTCAGTCAACTGGACCCAGTAGATGTGGAATTCCAAAACCATGCGTTAGACTGAGAGCTCTCAAATTCATAAGGAAGATGAAAAATGGGTGAGAGGTGAAACTGTGGATCTATGAAGAGCTGCCACCTACTCTCTTAGGTCCACCCTATGAAGAGAAAGGAGGGGCCTACTCCCTTCTGTCCTAAGTTGAGTAACAAGCAGTCTCAAAGAAACCATTTCTCTGCAATTAGAGTACTCAGTAAATATTGTCTGACATGAGTCTGTGTTATCTTAAAGAGAGACACAGTAGCTATTGGCCTGAAGCATTGTAAGAGAGAGAAAGATTTGGAATGACAATGCAAACTACACTGTCACCAAAAACTATCTTAGCCAGTATTTTAAAGAATGCACAAGATTTTCCCATAAATCCTTCCAAGCTCCAGAGTTAGAAGAGTTAGATGACTTGGAGTCCTTTCCAACATTGCTTTTTACAATGCCTGGGATAGTGGTGGGGATTTTAACAGGGAGAATTCTGTGTGGAGTGAATCCAGGAGGAAAACATGAGGCTAAATTGGGAGCAGCTGACTGATTATAAAAAAAGGTATATGTAGTCCAGCTGTCTTGGCTCAGTGAAAGGAGGGGGCATCTGAAGGACTAAGGAAAGTACTCAGGAAAGAAAGACTTAAATATCAGGCAGGCTCCCTAGCACTAGTTGGTCGCTCACTCTCCTCATCAAGAAAGGCATATACCCTTTTCCCTCAATTCAGTCTAAAGGGATCCAAAGCCCTGTTTTTCAAGAAAAGGGTAAGTAGAACAGAGAAGGGAAGGATCCAGGGAGCAAGCAGTAATGTCTGAGTTGGCCAGGTTGAATGCATTGGCAAAACACAAGACCAAGCTTTCTCATCAGCAGATAGAGACTGTGCACTGTGAGTTAAATAAACTACTGCTGCTGCTAAGTCACTTCAGTCATGTCCGACTCTGTGTGACCCCGTAGACAGCAGCCCACCAGGCTCCCTTGTCCCTGGGATTCTCCAGGCAAGAACACTGGAATGGGTTGCCATTTCCTTCCCCAATGCATGAAAGTGAAAAGTGAAAGTGAAGGCACTCAGTGTGTCCGACTCTGTGCGACCCCATAGACAGCAGCCCACCAGGCTCCCCTGTCCCTGGGATTCTCCACGCAAGAACACTGCAGTGGGTTGCCATTTCCTTCTCCAATGGATGAAAGTGAAAAGTGAAAGTGACGCCGCTCAGTCGTGTCCAACTCTTAGCGACCCCATGGACTGCAACCCACCAGGCTCCTCCGTACATGGGATTTTCCAGGCAAGAGTACTGGAGTGGGGTGCCATTGCCTTCTCAGTAGAATAAACTAATTCATTTTAAAAAGATAGCTAAAAGACAAGGATACATTTTCATTTTATTATATTTAACTCATCATGCTTGTTCATCATTCCAGTTACAATATCCAACTCTTAGACTTTCCTCTTTATTCTAGTTTTCCTAGGATTGAGGGAACCATATTTCTTTTGCTAACATGGAAGAATATGTTTGACTACATGCTAGGTTAACATACTAGATTGTTCTGGAGGGCAGCTAATATCAAGTGAGTTTTTCTTTTTACTTCAGAGCATTTGTTTATTTACTAATTCATTTAACACATTTGTTGATTGCCCAGTATTTGCCAGCATTCCTCTTGCTAGTTCTGGTTTGCAATGTAAAGCAGTTACCTCACTACAGAGGTTAACACTCAGCAAAGCAGACTTCCTGGCTCAAGGACCATATTTCAAGGCCATGGGATGCTCAAGAAGCATTCAAGTGAACATGGTACCTAGAGCTCCATTTTCCAGTAGACAGAGTGGAGAATTATACTAAGATAATGTGTAGGACTGATGCTAAAGCTGAAACTCCAATACTTTGGCCACCTCATGCAAAGAGTTGACTCATTAGAAAAGACTCTGATGTGGGAGGGATTGGGGGCAGGAGGAGAAGGGGACGACAGAGGATGAGATGGCTGGATGGCATCACCGACTAGATGGACATGAGTTTGAGTGTACTCTGGGAGTTGGTGATGGACAGGGAGGCCTGGCGTGCTGCGATTCATGGGGTCGCAAAGAGTAGGACACAACTGAGTGACTGAACTGAACTGAACTGATGGTCTCCTGTGTTCATTCTTCAGATTCTTCTTCTAGTCATTGAGCCTGTCTCTAAAATGGAGACACGTTTACTTCTGACTTAACTTACAATAAAAATAATAACTGTTTTTCTTTATTCCCTCTTTTAGTCATTTAAGCATTATATTTCCATTGTTTATATATATATATATATACATAATCTCTTTTATTTTTTAATTTATTTTAATTGGAGTCTAATTACTTTACAATACTGTGGTGGTTTTTTCTGTACATTAACATGATTCAGCTCTGGATGTACATGTGTCCCCCAGTCCCGAATCCCCCTTCCACTTCCCTCACCATCCCATCCCTCTGGATTGTCTCAGGGCACCAGCTTTGAGTGCCCTGTTTCATGCATTAACCTTGGACTGGTCATCTGTTTCACATATGGTAATATACATGTTTCAATGCTGTTCTCTCAAATCATCCCACCCTCTCCTCCTCCCATACAGTCTAAAAGTCTGTTCTTTGCATCTGTGTCTCTTTTGCTGTCTTGCATATAGGGTCATCGTTACTATCTTTCTAAATACCATATGTATGCTTTAATATACTGTATTGGTGTTTTTCTTTCTAACATACTTTACTTTGTCCAACATATACAAGCACCTCGTGCAGCTCAATACCAAAAAATTAAACAACCCAATCAAAAAATAGGCCACACTAAACAGATATTTCTCCAAAGAAGACATTCAGATAGCTAACAAACACATGAAAAGATGCTCAACATCAATCATTATTAGAGAAATGCAAATCAAAACTACAGTGTAGTACCATCTCATGCCAGTCAGAATGGCTGCTAGCAAAAAGTCTACAACAATAAATGCTGGAGAGGGTATGGAGAACAGGGAGTGCTCTTACACTGTTGGTGGGAATGTAAACTAGTACAGCCACTATGGAGAACAGTGTGGAGATTCCTTCAGTTCAGTGGCGCAGTCGTGTCCGACTCTTTGCAACCCCATGGATCGCAGTACGCCAGGCCTCCTTGTCCATCACCATCTCCCGGAGTTCACCCAGACCCATGCCATGGAGTCAGTGACACCATCCAGCCATCTTATCCTCGGTCGTCCCCTTCTCCTCCTGCCCCCAATCCCTCCCAGCATCAGAGTCTTTTCCAATGAGTCAACTCTTCACATGAGGTGGCCAAAGTACTGGAGCTTCAACTTCAGCATCATTCCTTCCAAAGAAATCCCAGGGCTGATCTCCTTCAGAATGGACTGGTTGGATCTCCTTGCAGTCCAAGAGACTCTTAAGAGTCTTCACCAACACCACAATTCAAAAGCATCAATTCTTCGGCGCTCAGCCTTCTTTATGGTCCAACTCTCATATCCATACATAACTACTGCAAAAACCATAGCCTTGACTAGACGGACCTTAGTTGGCAAAGTAATATCTCTGCTTTTGAATATACTATCTAGGTTGGCCATAACTTTTCTTCAAGGAGTAAGTGTCTTTTAATTTCATGGCTGCAGTCACCATCTGCAGTGATTTTGGAGCCCAGAAAAATAAAGTCTAACACTGTTTCCCCTGTTTCCCTGTCTGTTTCCCATGAAGTAATGGGACTGGATGCCATGATCTTTGTTTTCTGAATGTTGAGCTTTAAGCCAACTTTTTCACTCTCCTCTTTCACTTTCATCAAGAGGCTCTTTAGTTCCTCTTCACTTTCTGCCATAAGGGTGATGTCATCTGCATGTCTGAGGTTATTGATATTTCTCCCAGCAATCTTGATTCCAGCTTGTGCTTTTTCCAGTCCAGCATTTCTCATGCTGTATTCTGTATATAAGTTAAATAAGCAGGGTGACAATATACAGCCTTAACGTACCCCTTTTCCTATTTGGAACCAGGCTGTTGTTCCATGTCCAGTTCTAACTGTTGCTTCCTGACCTGCATACAGATTTCTCAAGGGGCAGGTCAGGTGTTCTGGTATTCCCATCTCTTTCAGAATTTTCCACAGTTTATTGTGATCCACACAGTCAAAGGCTTTGGCATAGTCAATAAAGCAGAAATAGATGTTTTTCTGGAACTTTCTTGCTTTTTCCATGATCCAGCAGATGTTGGCAATTTGATCTCTGGTTCCTCTGCCTTTTCTAAAATCAGCTTGAACATCTGGAAGTTCACAGTTCACGTATTGCTGAAGCCTGGCTTGGAGAATTTTGAGCATTACTTTACTAGCATTTGAGATGAATGCAATTGTGGGGTAGTTTGAGCATTCTTTGGCATTGCCTTTCTTTGGGATTGGAATGAAAACTGACCTTTTCCAGTCCTGTGGCCACTGCTCAGTTTTCCAAATTTGCTGGCATATTGAGTGCAGCACTTTCACAGCATCATCTTTCAGGATTTGAAATAGCTCCACTGGAATTTCATCACCTCCACTAGCTTTGTTCGTAGTGATGCCTTCTAAGGCCCGCTTGACTTCACATTCCAGGATGTCTGGCTCTAGATGAGTAATCACACCATCATGATTATCCAGGTCATGAAGATCTTTTTTGTACAGTTCTTCTGTGTATTCAAAAACTAGAAATAGAACTGCCTTATGACCCAGCAAACCCACTGCTGGGCATACATACTGAGAAAACCAGAATTGAAAGAGACACGTGTACCCCAGTGTTCATTGCAGCACTGTTTACAATAGCTAGGAGATGGAAGCAACCTAAATGTCCACTGGAAGACAAATGGATAAGAAAGTTGTGGTACATAAGCACAACAGAGTATTACTCAGCTATAAAAAAGAATACATTTGAATCAGTTCTATTGGTCTTCCTTATGCATAGATTCCCCTAGGAACTTTTTCGGTAATAGAAAAATAGCATTACAGCTATGTGTTTTGAACTCTCTGACTTACTCTAATAGACAGTACACTTCATAAGAATAGATTTCTGCAAACCACTGTCAATTTTGATTTGCCAGATAAAAGTGGAGCCTGAGTTTTGTCATTTTCCAATATTTTCTTGGTGCTTCTGTCATCTGTTCTTAACAACCAATAGAGTAGAAAGTCTAAGTTGTAAGGTAAGGAAGGTCCTGTCCAACCAGGCCCAGGTCTGTGTTTGCCAATTTCCATCACCAACCTCTGTTCAACATTGTGTACTCTGATGAAGATATGAAGTAGGAATCCTGAGTGACTGTATTTTCGAACAGCTCTGTGAAACCTCTGGAACAAGGTTTCTCAATCTTGGTGCTGTTAACATTAGGGATCACAGTTCCTCATTGTGGGGATGAGGGGGTGCCTTGTCCATTGTGTTTAGAAATGTTTCTGCACAGTGGATGCCAGTTGCAAATTCCTCACTTCCCAGTTGTGACAATCAAAAATTTCTTCAGATACTGGCAAACATATCCCATGAAATGAAATAATTCCTGGTTGAGAGCCACTGCTTTAACTTCTGCACAAACACTTTTCTGTTTACCATGAGATCAAGAGAGAACCTCCATTAAATTTTTTTAAAAATTTTTATTTATTTATGGCTGCACTGGGTCTTCACTGCTGCACATGGCCTTCCTCTAGTTGCAGTGCAAGAACTTCTCACTGCAGTGGTTCCTCTTGTTGCAGAGCACAGGCTCTAGGCATGCAGACTTGGTAGTTGTGACACACAGACTTAGTTGCCCCATGGCACATGGAATCCTCCTGGACAGGGGATCAAACTCATGTCCTTTGCATCTGCAGGCAGATTCTCAACCACTCTAACATCAGGGAAGTCTGAGAGGGCCTCTGTAAAGAGAGGTAGTAGTCAAGAAAAATTCTAGAAGATAATAGCAAATGTCATAAAACAGTATGGGTTGAATTCTACTAAAGAAATAAACTGAAGTCCTAACCCATGCTCCTGATACCTGTGAATATGACCTTGTTTGGAAATAAGGTCTTTGCAGGTGTAATAAAGTTAAGATGGATCATATGGAAGTAGGCTGGGTCCTAGTACAAAGGCTGGGCTTCCCAAGTGGCTCAGTGGTAAGGAACTGCCTGCCAAGCAGGAGACAGGGGTTCAATCCCTGGGTCAGGAAGATCCGCTATAGAAGAAAATGGAAACCCACTCCAGTATTCTTGCCTGGGAAAGCCCATGGACAGAAGAGCCTGGTGGGCTACAGTCTATGGGATTGCAAAGAGTCAGACATGACTTAGTGACTAAACAGCAGCAACAGCAGCTAATACAGTGACTGGGATCCGCATAAGCAGAGGGAGATGGAGAGGGGCAGATACAGAGATATAGACACATATAGAGAAGAAAATGCCAGGGAAAACTGGAGGCAGATGCCAGGGATTGTCCGCAGCCACCAAAAGCTAGGAGAAAGGCATGGAAGAGACTTCTAACTCAGATCCTTTGGACAAAGTGTAACTCCGCTATACCTTGATTTTTTTAGACTTCTAGCTTTCAGAATGTGAGAAAATACATGTCTGTTGTTCTGAGGCAGTGTATGGTAACTTGTTACAATGTCCTAGAAAACTAATGTGAATGGTAAACACAGCAAAAACTGTGAGTAATAAACATGGACTGTACTAACTTTACTTTAAACAACCTACAATCAAAGATAAGTTATTTCTGTAATAAACTTTGTTTTGTAAGATCATAATACAGTGTATGAATCATAGGTCAGAAAATCAAGCTGCAGTTTAGTAAGCAGAAATAGGTACTCAGAATATAGCAACAGTAGAAATAACACCTCATGTTTAAATATTTAAAAATGTTTGTAAACTGCTAGATGCTTTAAAGGCAAAACCAAAAAAGCACTGTTGCTTTTATGCTTTAATTTTGTTACAAAAAATGTACTATTTATTTATAATTAATTTATTTTTCATTAGAGAATATTTTTATTGTTTTGTTTCTGGGTACCAGTCAAGTTCCTTTATGACAGAACAAATTCTTACATTATCTGAATTTTTATGATGAGTGTGTACTGCTTTTATAACCAGGACATAAAATAACTTCTGATTCAAAAATAAGAGATTATGATCTACTAAGGTACACAGACTACTTCTATATTTTCTCCTTGTAAATGGCCCAAAATAAATATTAGCCAATCAGTCACTTAATCTCTTTTAATGGTTAAAATTGTAGCAGGAATAAAAGAAGGATGATAGAAGAAAAACATTTTGAGTGTTTTTATATTTTGTTTAGTGTTGTATTTAAATTCATGAGCATATAGAAGGGGGAAATATCAACAAGACTGGCTATAAGAGAAAATATTGAAGTGAATGCTCAGTGAATGTGAAAAAGCTTCTTTTTAAGATTGTGAAAAAAGGTCGCAAATATTTATGTTTCAAAGCCAAAGACATTTAGAATATTATATTCACAAAAACTGAATTTAGTTTATAGTTTTGGGTTTTCAAAGCCAGCACAGAAGAGGAAGGTGACTCCATTTTCAGTGGTTTGCCTACATTTAAAATGGGATCCTATCAGGTTTTTATATTCAGGTTTTTTTAGGGGTCATAACCTGAGCCAGAGAGAAATGGAATTGATTAAACCATCTGAGAGCATCACTTACTAGTTTAGTAATGGCTTGAATATATTTGTCATCTTTGCAGAATCAACACAGTGTAGCACCTCCTCCTGAACTCCTACAATGTTCGGTGGCATTTCACGTTATTGTTTTTCTTCTTACCACACTCACCATTCCTTCCCTCTTTTTCAGCAGAAACACCTACTCTTCCTACCCCTTAAAATGCCTCAGTCATCTCTTCTTTATATTCCCATAGCCTGATTCAGGGTGTCACATTCCTCACTCCATACCCCCCCGGATAGCATAGTGAAGCATGATGGTGCCTGCAGAGGGGTTGGGCAGGGACCAAAACTTGATCCATCTGCTGAGCACACCCCTCAGTGCAGCCCCTTGTGTCTACTGGAGGGTAGAATGCCTCTTTCTTCCCATAAAGAAAATATTCATTTCCCAAGGCATGTGCCTATGGGCTGAATCTACCTAGAAAGTATACTATTATTCTTTTTTCAAAAAATTAATTTCCCCAGAGGAAGTGCATTTTCATAATTTACTCAAAGATGTCATGTAAAATAGAACTTAAATGTTCTCCTACACAAAAGGGATAAATATGTGAGGTAATGTATTTGTCATTTAACTAGATGAGAGGAAGTTTTTAAAAATGTATATGGAATCATGATGCGCAGTTCAAATATCTGACAGTGTTATTTGTCAATTAAGGACACCTTCCTCTCACCTTGGGCTTCTCTTGTGGCTCAGCTGATAAAGAATCCTCCTGTAGTGTGGGAGACCTAGGTTCGATCCCAGGGTTGGAAAGATCCCCTGGAGAAGGGAAAAGCTACCCACTCCAGTATCCTGACCTGGAGAATTCTCCATGGGGTCGCAAAGAGTCGGACCTGACTGCGCGACTTTCACTTTCAATTTCATTTCTCAATAAAGTTGGAGAGAAAGAATCACTCTAAATATTTCAGACCTAAATGTTTCTAAATTGTTGGAAAGGAGAAGGAACTGAAGGGAGAAGGAAATGCAAATAAATTCAGGAAGGCACTGCAATTCTTTAGAGGGCAAAGCAGTGTCATTTTACAGACCCATAAGGGGACGCTACAGCTAATGCAGCCTTGGATCAAGGAGCATGAAGTCCCTCCAACACTGCTGACTCGCTGTTGATAGCTCAGCAACTGCCAGAGCCAGAAGCAGGAAAAAAAACTTCTTTTCTCTTTCTTCTGACTTCCAATCAGCTTCCATGGACTCCCATTAGCAGAATTTAATCAAAACCCAGTTAGCAAAGGAGTCCAAACAATAATTTGGAAGCTTCCAATCCTTGATAGAGTGGAAGAGAAAATAAAAAGGCATGTGTATGGCTGAGAGACAAGAGGAAACTAACCAACACCACCAAGAACAAACTATAGCAGAAAATATGGGAAAACAATTCTAATTCATTTGTCCCATAAGCCACTATGCAGCTTGAGTAGTCTGACAGCTTTTTGATTCGCAAATGGTACTGTACTTTGAATTACCCAAGATCTTTTAATAAGTACCCAAACCTGTTTTTCACTCCTTGGACATTCTGGTTTAATTGATGAGGGGTGCAAATGAACATTAAGATTCGTGAAACCTCCCAGGTGAATCTCATGTTCAATACATTCGAGGCCCGTACCATGGCTGGGAGTGGCTGTCATGGTGTCAGGTGGACACAATAGTAACAGTAATGTGTCCATGAAAAATTCACTTGGATAAGGAAGTTGTGGTAAATGTATACAATGTAATATTATTCAGCTAGAAAAAAAGAACACATTTGAATCAATTCTAATGAGGTGGATGAAACTGGAGCCTATTATACAGAGTGAAGTAAGTCAGAAAGAGAAATACCAGTACCGTATATCAATGCATATATATGAACTTTAGAAAGATGGTAACAATGATCCTATATGCAAGGCAACAAAAGAGACACAGATGTAAAGAACAGACTTTTGGATTATGTGGGAGAAAGAGAGAGTGGGATGACGAGAGAATAGCATTGAAACATGTATATTACCATATGTAAAATAGATGACCGGTACAAGTTCCATGCATGAAGCAGGGCACTCAAAGCCGGTGCTCTGGGACAACCCAGAGGGATGGGGTGGGGAAGGATGTGGGAAGGGGATTCAGGATGGGGGGATACATGTGCATCCATGGGTGATTCATATCACTGTATTGCAAAACCCACCAAATATTGTAAAGAAATTATCCTCCAATTAAAATAAACTACTTAATAGGAAAAATTCACTTTGGACTCAAAACACTTTGCAGGGGACTGTTATCAAACATGAAGAAGGCAAGAAAATGCAGCAGGGTCAAGATACCTTGAAATATAGACAATACTGATATATGAAAATGAAACATTCAAACAGGTTACATGATTATTTACATCACCTTAGGCTTCTTTATAGTACCAAACTTTCAAGATAGGATTGTGTGTGTGTGTAAATGTTAGTTATATATATATATAACATGACTAGCATTACAGTAAGTGAATTAGCACAGCATCTTCAGGAAAATATCAATTGTGCCTTTGAAGGGCAGTATAAATGAAATAAAACACAAAGAAGTGCTGCAGAGCAAGGGAGAATGAGACTGAGCTTTAAGACAGACAGCATATTAAAAAGTAGGGACATTACTTTGCCAACAAAGGTCTGTCTGGTCAAAGCTATGGTTCTTCCAGTAATCGTGTATGGATGTGAGAGTTGGACCAAAAAGAAAGCTGAGCGCTGAAGAATTTATGCTTTTAAACTGTGGTGTTGGAGAAGACTCTTGAGAGTCCCTTGGACTGCAAGGAGATCCAACCAGTCCATCAGTCCTAAATACTCTTTGGAAGGACTGATGCTGAAGCTGAAACTCCAATACTTTGGCCACCTTAATTGAAGAACTGACTCATTTGAAAAGACCCTGATGCTGGGAATGATTGAAAGCAGGAGGAGAAGGGGCTGACAGAGGATGAGATGGTTGCATGGCAACACTGACTCAATGGACATGAGTGTGAGTAAACTCCAGGAGTTGGTGATGGACCAGGAAGCCTGGAGTGCTGCAGTCCATGGGGTCACAGAGTTGGACATGACTGAGCAACTGAACAGAACTGTACTGAAAATACTGAGTTATGGTCTGTGACTTCCCTGATGTATAGGAACACCTCCAGCCCAGGTATTCTGACTTATTTTATCATTTCTATTATTTCTTTATCATAAGATGCTTTGAGTAGTTTTCTGCTAAAGTCCTTTCTAGGAAGGGCTTGTTCATTTATAGGTGAAGACTCTGAAGTGCCCACATAATCTCTTCAAAACTGGTTAACCTAAAATTACAAAGCGAGTACATGATCAACTATAGGGATTCTCTCCCTACTGTGCATGTACAGACGAATGAATCTTCTCTTTAGGTGATGGAAAATTGGAGCAGTGAATTAGGTTTTGCTTGCGTTTTTGCACTAAGCAAAAAAAGTTACAATCAAGTTACAATTGCACATCATTGGCCAAGGCATCCAGAAGTGGCACTTTGTCAGGTAGTTCTGGGTAACTGGATTCTAATGAAATCAGTAACTCCTTTTGGTGCTCTTCCTTGGAACAAATTGCTAAGTATGATTCAGTCAAAAGCTGCTACACAAGTATAATGGCAAATGAATTCCTAGTCTATTCTTTGGGAGGATTATACACTCAACAGGATGTAGTAATAATATTTAGATATAAATGTTAAAATATGTCTTATAATTTATGTTGACTTTCTTTCTTTAGTGAGTAAGAAAATAAAAAGGCATAGAGAAAATGAAACTTTCAGCAATATATTTACTTATCCGATGTGATGGTTAATTTTATGTGTTAACTTGACTGGATAAACAGGTGCCCAGGTTTAACATTATTTCTTTGTGTATCTGTGTGAGTTTAGCATTTGAATTATTTGTGGAATCAGTAAGTGTGGGTGGGCATCCCACAATCCCTTGAAGCCCTAAATCAAACAATAGGTGGAGGAAGGAGAAATTTGCCGCTTTCTTCTGCCTCAGTGTGGAGCTGGGATATTTCATCAGTTTTTTTTCCTACCTTCAGACTGGCATTTACACTGTCAGCTCCCCTAGTTCTCAGGCCTTCAGATTCCTCAAAGTAAATTATACCACAGACTTTTTAGGTCTCCAGCTTGCAGACTTGCAGATGAAAGAATGTGGGACTTCTCAGCCTCCATAATTATGTGAGTTAATTCTTCATAGGAAATCAATCTTTCCTTTAGCTAGAACTCCTATTGATTCTGCTTCTATGGAGAGCTCTAATAGACACTGACATGGACTTTTTTTCTTAAGATACACCATGCTTTTATCTCCAATACTAAAAATAATACTGTGATACTTACATAACAGACTGGGACCCTGCAACATGCTGGGTGTATAACTAACTTGTGCCACAGAAGCAAGCCATATGAATTCAAAGAATGTTTTAACTTTATATGTTCAAATCAGTCATTGCTATTGTCCAGTCACAAAGTCATGTCTGACTCTTTGCAACCCCACATACTGCAGCAAGGCAGCCTCCCCTGTCCTTCACTGTCTCCTGGAGCTTGCTCAAGTTCAGGTCCATTGAGTTGATGATGCTATCTAACCATCTTATCCTCTATCACCTGCTTCTCTTCCTGCTCTCAATCCTCCCAGCATCAGGGTCTTTTCTAATGAGTCAACTTTTCACAGTAGATGGCCAAAGAATTGCAGCTTCTGCTTCAGCATCAGTCCTTCCAGTGAATGTTCAGGGTTGATTTCCTTTCAGAATGACTGGTTTGATCTCTTTGCAGTCCAAGGGATTCTCAAGAGTCTTCTCCAACACCACAATTCAAAACCATCAGTTCTTCAGTGCTCAGCCTTCTTTATGGTCCAACTTTCTTTTTTATATATATATATTTTTTTAGAAGTTATTTTTTAGTTTGTTTTGCTTTACAATACTGTATTCATTTTGCTATACATTGACATGAATCAGCCACGGGTGTACATGAACTCCCAATCCCGACCCCCCCACCCCCTCCCGCCCCACACCATCTCTCTGGATTATCCCCGTGCCTCAGTCCCAAGCATCCTGCA
>SJXQ01012375.1:8912-158203 GCA_006408695.1 Aepyceros melampus
ATGCTCAGTAAATCTTTAATCTAATTTTCTGTTGATGGATGGGTCCGTGTTCCTTCCCTATTGTTTGACCTGAGGCCAAACTATGGTGGAGGTAATGAAGATAGTGGCGACCTCCTTTAAAAGGTCCCACGCAGGCATTGCTGCACTCAGTTCCCCTGACCCTGCACCAGGCCGCCTCTGACCAATGCCTCCGCAGACCCATGCCTCTGCTGGAGACTCCTGGACACTCACTGGCAAGTCTGGGTCAAAATTACTGGGGGGAAATATCTTGACCAAATCTTTCCCCTGATGCTGGGAAAGATTGAAGGTTGGAGGAGAAGGGGGTGACAGAGGATGAGAAGGTTGGATGGCATCACCGACTCAATGGACATGAGTTTGAGTTAGCTCTGGGAGTTGGCGATGGACAGGGAAGCCTGGTGTGCTGCAGTCCATGGGGCCACAAAGAGTTAGACACGACTGAGTGACTGAACTGACTACCCTCTATTTTTAAAAAAGATGTATTTTAGAGTCATGAAGTGGACACTTTGCCAATGCCTGACTTTTTCTCTTTTTCTTCTAAACCCATACTCTTATTGTTCTTTATGTCTAAAGAATCCCAATTTTGGTGTTCTGTACATATGGCCATACATTTCATCATGAAAATATACTCACCAACATGAAGATATTGCTGACTGAAAATGTAAGTAATTGCAGCTTAGTGCCAAGAGGGCAGCTTGGAATGCTCTTGACCATCTTGCAGACTCGTCACTCCTGACTTTCCAAGACACTTGTCATTTATGATTATAGCTGTATTCAGCTCATCAGTAGTTCCTATCTAGAGTTTGGGAGGTTGTGCAGTTTGACTTCTTCCCACAACTGAAACTCTCTCTGTTTCTGACCTAGAAGCCTTTAGGCTGAAAGATGAACTATCTCACTATTTTGAGAGATTGTAAAATTTTGTTTATGCTGAAGCTCTTTCTTATACAAAGAAAAATCTCTCTATGTGTAATCATTGGTCCTTGTTCAACCCTTTGGAGGAATAATAATGATAATATTATCTAGCATTTTTATCGGAGAAGGCAATGGCACCCCACTCCAGTACTCCTGCCTGGAAAATCCCATGGATGGAGGACCCTGGAAGGCTGCAGTCCATGGGGTCGCTAAGAGTCGGACACGACTGAACGACTTCACTTTCACTTTTCACTTTCATGCATTGGAGAAGGAAATGGCAACCCACTCCAGTGTTCTTGCCTGGAGAATCCCAGGGACAGGGGAGCCTGTGGGCTGCCGTCTATGGCGTCACACAGAGTCGGACACGACTGAAGTGACGCAGCAGCAGCAGCAGCAGCATTTTTATAGTGTTTACAGTGTGCCAGAACATATTTTAAGAGCTTAACATGTAGTGACTTAAGTATTATAACACTGAGAATTATACAATTATTGTATCAGTTTTATAGCTAAGAAATCTGTGGCATTATAGAACAATTAAGAATAAACTTATGCTTACAACTTGGGTCAGTGGTAAAGAATCTGCATGCAGTGCAAGGAGCCATGGGAGACGTGGGTTTGATCCCTTCGTCGGGAAGATCCCCTAGAGGAGGGCATGGCAACCCGCTCCAGTATTCTTGCCTGGAGAACCCATGGACAGAGGAGCCTGGCGGGCTACAGTCCATAGGGTCACAAAGAGTCAGACACGATTGAAGTGACTTAACACTGAAATGACTTAACACTGAAGTGGCTTAGTACATATATAATAAAGATATTCCACTTCCATAGTTCAGCACCCACGTCTTCTCTTGAGGCTATATAGTCATTCTTCGTAGAGCATGGTTTTCACACTCTTCCTTTAATCCTATTTCTCAGAGGTCGTGTTTTGCCAGTGTTCTAAGAGCTTGGATTCTGTTATTGTAGTATTTATAACCCCCACGATGAGTATCGTTGACACATACAGTGCCAGAGCCACCATTCTCATTATGGATATTGTATTTCTGTCAGTTCATCTTTAAAAACTAGCTATTTTGGAGGTTTCTTGGGTCTATCATGAAATAAACTCCTGCTTTCCTTTTACATGAAATGTTAATACACTCTCAGTTTTGAAATTTTGATGATTTTTAGTCATCTGAGATATTACATGTATCTGTTTAAAATTTTCATTTGTTATCCACAACATGAAAAGGAATATTTATTGACATTAACTATAGGCAATGGACAGCATTTCTGTCATTATTGGGGATAGATAAGAAAATGATTTCAAGGCAGAGCTTATCCAGAAGGAGCACACACTCCAGTAAAGAAAATGAATCACAAGAAGATAAATAGATATAGGGTAAAATGTGCTCACATTCATAATAAAATTACCATTTTATTTTATGGTATGAAAAGGAGAAATGACAGCCTAAATGCAAGCTAGAGAAGAATTTGATTGTAGCAAAAATTTTGATGTTAAAAAATTAAAGGGCCACTTCCACCTTCCCTAGTACCTCAGCTGGTAAACAATCTGCCTGCAATATATGAGACACTGGTTCGATTCCTGGGTCAGGAAGATCCACTGCAGAAGGGATAGGCTACCCACTCTGGTATTCTTGGGTTTTCCTTGTGTCACAGACAATAGAGAATCTGCCTGCAATGCGGGAGACCTGGGATCCCTGGCTTGGGAAGATCCCCTGTAGAAGGGAATGGTTACCCACTCCAGTATTCTGGCCTTGAGAATACTATGGACAGCGGAGCTTGGCAGGCACAGTTCATGTTGTCACAAAGAGTCTGACGCAACTGAGAGATTTTCACTTTCACTTTTCTGACTTCTGGTTTTGCATGAAGGTGCTTGGAAGTCACCCTTCTATCCTAGAAAATAAAAAGCTGAACTGACTGAAAAGTTAACTCTAGGATCTAGTAACAAGTGAGGTCACAAGGCCAACTGCCACCCCAAGACTGAAGAGACAGGTGAACACAGGGAGTCAGGGCTTATTGGAGCTAAGACCTACAGGAACCAGTGCCATAGAAGAAAAATGTATTGGTGCACAGACACTCAGTGTGGACAAGTCAGGGATTTAAAAACTCCACAAGAACCCTGTCCTTGGTGGGTGCAGGGAGGATGGAACACAATTTTGTGAGCTCAATCAGATTCTCACAGTAAATTAAAACAATTAAATGCCCTTGTGCTTCCTACAGGGGGAGGGGAAAAGGTTCATTCTGAAAGATACCAGAGCACTCTCTTCTTAACAAGGTCTGCCCTCAGGAAAAAGTAGTTAACCATGGCCTAAATGACCTGGTGGCAAGGAAATACTGAACTCCATTCAGCTCTAGCCTTTCATGTGATAGAAGGGAAATACCCAACTCCAGCTCACTGATAGCCTTCCTGATCCACCAAAGCAGGGAGAAAAAAAATACTGAAAAAAACACTTGTGAAGTTTCCAGTCCACAGGGGAAAGCTCAGTAAAAGACTGAGGTGTAATCATCAGAGTACAGAACACTTTCCATTCTCCCACATGTCACCATCAGAGTACAAAAAACCCTATTTACAATATTCCTTTTATCTCATATATCATGCCCGGCTATCAGGATAAATTACAATGCATACCAAAAGTCAAAAAACACATTTGAAGAGACAGCATCAGAAATAGATATGGAAGAGGGTGTTGGAATTACCACTAGGAATTTAAAACAACCACAATTAAAAATGCTAAGGTCTCTAATGGAAAGTAGAGAGCGAGCGTGCAAACATAGAAGGGGAAGGTAACAAAGGAATGGAAACTTTAAGAAGAACCAAAAGGAAATTCTGTAGATCAAAAACATTACGACAGAAATAAAGAATGTCTTTGAAGAGCTTATTAGTAGGCTAGACACAGCTCAAGATATAATCTGAGGATGGCCCAATAGGAAGCTCCAAAACTGAAAAGCAGGTAGATCAAAGACTAAAAAAAAACAGAATTCAGGGACTGTGGGAAAAATACAAAAGTGTAACATAAAAGGAATGATGCTAAAGCTGAAACTCCAGTACTTTGGCCATCTCATGCAAAGAGTTGACTCACTGGAAAAGACTCTGATGCTGGGAGGTATTGGGGGCAGGAGGAGAAGGGGATGACAGAAGATGAGATGGCTGGATGGCACCACGGACTCAATGGACGTGAGTCTGAGTGAACTCCAGGAGTTGGTGATGGACAGGGAGGCCTGGTGTGCTGCGATTCATGGGGTCACAAAGAGTCAGACACAATTGAGTGACTGAACTGAAATGTAATACGAACACCAGAAGAAAGACAAAGAGATGAACAAACACAAGAAATGTTTGAAACAATAACAAAACTTTCTCATATTGTCAGACACCTACCTACAGGTTCAGAGAGCTTGGCAAACATGAGGCAGGAAAAAAATGAGGAGGAAAAAAAGAACAAAAACCCTACCCTAGCATATTATTTTTAAACTACATAAAATCAAAGATTAAAAAGATTGTGAAAGGAGCCAGGAAAAAAACACCATACCTATAGAAAAACAAAGATCAGAATAATATCTGACTTCTGTTTGGAAACCATGCAAGCAAGAAGAGAGTGGAGTGAAATATTTAGTGAGAGAAAAAACCAATAACCTGGAATTTTGTATATGACAAAATTATTCAAGAGTTACAAACAAATAGGTCATTTTCATTAATTTTTCTTATATAGGATAAATCCATTTACTTAGAGAAAGCAATCTGTTTTGATTGGAAATATTCTCCTCACCCCATTTAATTTCTGCTTCTGGAATTTATGTTGTGTGACTTGACATGGATTTATGTGTTCCTCAGGAATAGTTTCTCTCTGTACTTTGTGTTAATCTGACTTCTGGGATTGTTCTCTTTTTGGCGGGGGGGGGAGGATTATTCTTTAAAATATCTTTTATTGTATCGTGTTATCTTTCTACCAAATGCAATCTATTGTTCCAGTGTCTCCATCATACTTTAAAGGGTGGTTATCATACTTTTCAACTTTATTAAAACTTTTCCTCATCAGAGTGTTCCGTTTTCTCTCCTACCTGTTCCAGAAATAAATATGCAACATTCCTTCAAATCTCATTGAGATTACCAATGAAAACATTTGTTGCAAGTCCTAGTGTTTTTCATAAATTTGCAGCTTTCCACGTATGATGAGTCTTCTCTTTCTAAATATTTAATGAGAGCATATTCTTCTAGTATTTAAACTTAAATGGGTTCTACAGATAAAGTGTGGGTTTCTGCTCAGATCTTCTTTGTGTAGTTGAAGAAGGAAGGAACTGTTCAGATAAGTTATAGTTTTACTTTGCTTACCCAGAGATCTTGAGTTCTATCCCAAGGAAGAGGAGTAGGGGAGATTGGGAGGAGGAAGGGGAAAGTGAAAACAAGATAGGGATAACAGTCCTTTTAGCCTCATTTTGGGTTGACTCTGGCATATCACAGCTAGCTTGGAAAGCCTCCCTTCTCTAACTGGCATAACTAATGCCACTAGAATCTAGCTGTGCAAATACCTCACTATATCTGGCATGCTGTCTGTACCAACTATAAACTGAATGTTAGTGCCTGGTTATACCTCATCATTGGATGTGACAACTGGTGATTATTTAGGCTAATGAAAGGTGGTCTAGCCATGACTACTCCTCCAGCTTCTCTGCCATCCTTAGGAGCTAGTGGTGCTGGAGTTCTGCTGTGGATAAAAGAGAATCTCCCTTAAGCTCTTTATTTCCTAAACACACTTTTCTTTTCCATGAGGTAAATGGTGGGTTGGACATCTCTCACTTGATTCAGTTTTCCCTACAAAACTGTATAAAAATTGCACTAACTTTCTGACAGGAAGAAAATCAGTTTCCAGGCATATACAGGCATATACATATTTTACCAAAGATTATCATATGCTTTAGCTCTTTAAAGATTTGAAAGGGAAAGTGAGGTAAATGTGTAAAGTTCAGAATATCATGTGAATTGACTGTTCACAATTTGTTTAAAAACAAAAATCAAACATTCAAAGAACTAGATCAGCAATGTTTTATTTATTTAATTGTTGGCAAAAATAATCTAATAGACTATTATAAACATTTATACTCAGACAGAATATATATGTTCTATTTAACACTTGAGTGATCTGAAAACTATTATATTCCATGAATGAAAGAATACAGAACAGAAGCTAATTATTCCATATATAAAAAAAACTTCAAAATATTATAGTATCCCAGTTTTAGAGTGAGTGAATCTTTAAGTGTTTCTTTGGTACACAATCATTCTTTATTCATGAAAAATCATCAAAATTAAGTAATTTATAGTCTTGTCAATATAAAAATGTTAATAGTTGCAGATTACAGAATTTAAACATAGTGTGATTTTCTGAACAAAAAAATAAATTTGACTGTATGAATATTGAGTATTATTTAAGCATAATTGTAAAAATAAACACTGAAAATTATGTTCATTTTGAACTTTTTTGAATATACCATTTTTGCAAAATAACAGTTGTTACATGGGAAATAGCTAGATTTAATAAAATAATGTATGTTTATATTAGTATTACTTTAAAAAGACTTTAATTAATTTTGCTGTACAGATTGAAAACAAAGCAGAAACTCTAGTTTAAAGCAATTTATCATAGGAAGTTATGTTTAAATATAAAAATTTCTATATCCTTTCTCCAAAATGCTCAATGAAAAAGAAAATGTATAAAAACATTTATAAGTAAGTGATATAGAAAACAAACTCTTTAATTTGAAAAGTAAAATCACATGCCTGAAGCTTCAGGTATCCTAGTATAATTTACACATGCTGTAATAAGTCATTTACATAAAGAAAAAATCCACCCAGTTTTTCTTTTACACAGTCCCAGTCAATAATGGACTTCAGATTTTCTGAGACTTTCATGAATGTATTACCACACTCCTGCTTTCTATGCACCACTAGTCATTTCAAAGAACATGAAGTCCTAGAGAAAAACAAAATACAGAAATGAGTTTTCAGCACCAAGCAGAGATCAGCTCTCAGATGCATAAATGCTAAGGGATCTGATGAAACACAATAACATACTTGCTAAACAAGAAAAATCAACTGTAATACATAGATCTAGGACAAACTGATAGCTTTAACTTTCCAGTTTAATGGCAATTAAATCCTACAATTCTGTTAACCTGCATGAACTTAATTCTCAGGTAATTTCTGTAAGTTTCACTTGTTTTCATGCTTCTTAGAATGTTCCTCTTTCAATCTTTCTTCTTCAACTTTTTGAACTCCTTCTCTAGTAACATAACTTGTGTTGTGACTGTACATGGAGCTCCATGTACACTCTTTAGATTGTTTCAGGAGAATGGCAGCCGTCTTAGAATAACATCTTAGAATACTGGGGCCCAATTTTATGACTTCTCTTCCAAGCCTGTCTCTCTATTCCTCAGTTTGTCTTACTCCATCAGTTGCTAACCAAATCTTCATCCTTATGACTTTTAAATTGTATGGATTTTAGCTCTCTCACATCTGTCATTTTCCTTTATCCCATTATAAAGAAATAACTGAATCTTTATAACCATTCACTTGCAGTTGCACTAATACAGTTGGTCATAAGGATTTATTGTTCTAAAATTTGGATTTATAATTATTTTTATTTATACATAGCTTAAAACTAACCAGTTAACTAAACAGTTTTTAGTATCTTTCCAAGGTCCATAAGAAGTTGCCCAATCTACCCTATATTCACTTCTTAATAACTTTACTCGAGTATTCTGGGCTGGAGAATTCCATGGACTGTATAGTCCATGGGGTTACAAAGAGTTGGACGTGACTGAGGGACGTTCACTTCATACCCACCACAACTCTCCAGTCCCATATCTCATCTAACCAGACATCCCAAACTACTCTCTCTGCCCTTACACATCATATCTTTGGTTATGGTGTGTAAACCGTTGGTTAAACAGTTCCCCAAGATTAAGATTACAGTTTTCTTCTCAGGTGAAATAAACATTTGTTGAAAGTACAATTTTTAAACAGAATTGTGGTTATCTTTAAAATGTTATATAGGAAATATCGTCTATCCCAAATTAGATAGAATTGCATAATAAAGTCCCAGTGACTACTCACTCATCTTAGTTCACCAATTAATCTATCCCTTATGTTTCCCTGGCTCCATCTCCCTTTTGTAAAAGCAAATCTGTGATAAATAACCATATCATTTCATACTGAAATACTTTAGTATATACCCTTAAAAAATATGGACCGTTTTGTTTTCGCATAACCATAATAACAACATCATTTTAAAAACCTTAATAATTCATTAATATCATCAAATAGCTCGTGTTCACAAATGCATGAAGGTCATGTCAATGTCTTTTTATATTGGTTTGTTTAAATCAGTATCCAAACAGAGTCTACAAACTGATGTTAACCTGATGTTTCTCTTTTCATTTTTATCTTCCTGATATTTATTTGTTGAAGTAACTGAATCTTTTTCTGTATGTTCTCTCACTTTTTAGTGTTTTGGGGGTTTGTTTTTCCTGATTGCTTCTGCATATCAGCATTTAAGATATTAATCTAGTGGCTCCAAACCTCACTTGCAATCAGGACAGCTTGAACACTTGGCTTGGTTCCATCTCCAGATTTAGTTTACTGGATCTGGGTACAGTCTTGACATAGGGAGTGCAAAAGCTACCCAGGGGTTTCTACTGTGCAGCTAAGGTGGAAAACCACTGCTCTGTCCCCAGAGACTTTGACACTGGCCACATAAGGAATCATCTGGGGAGCTACACAAACTTTTAATGGTGTGCTTCTGATTTAGTTAAACTAGGGTATGGATTACTACTAAAAACTTCCTAGCTAATTAAATGTGAAGACAAGTTCAGAATCAATGCTGTATTCCATATATTTCCTCTCAATTGATAGTTCCATCCAAGACTGATCAAATGCACATTCTTATTGCAGTTTGTATTTCTGTATTAGATGGTTTAATAATGAATAAGGAAGAAATTTCCTTGTTTCACTGAGACTTATTTCATTTAAACACACTAGAAAATTCAAACTCTTCTCCAAAGTACCAATTTGGGTTTGTTGGTTGGTTTGTTTGTTTTGTTATTGGTGGTGGTGGTGGCTAACCACTAAAATCAGAACTTCTCCTTAACATATACCATCCTTCTGGTACAGTGTGAAACTACACAAACCCTCCAGAGAGAAGCTAGTCACCTGTGAACCAAGAGTAGCAGAAGAAAATGGAATTTCAGAGCTAAGATTAAACAGGACCACTTTCAATAAAACCTACAAATTTAAGGTCATTTAAATATATACAATTTAAAAAATTATTTCAGAATAAAACTAGAGAAAACATCTGTACCCTAGATTAGCAGGAGTAAACTTACCATGAGGAAACATGCGCCAAGCATTACAGCTTTCATTTTCACATCAAGGTCTAACGGGAACTGGATGCCAAAGTTATCAGCATCTGTAAATAACTCTTTAACAAGGCCAGTCCAGTGCTTGGAAATCTTGCCAACCACATACTCATTATCAAGAGATTTAACCTAAATTGAAAAAAGAAAAAGGACAAAAACTTTCAGCAAACTAATAAAGCTCCTTTCCAACTAGAAGTAAAATGAAACCAATATTAAAATTATATGCCATTCATAACTGTGAACATTATATCACTCAGTAGATGCAAGTAGATTCCTATGTTTACTTACAGATTCATTTCAAAAACTTTATTTGCTACAGAGAACTAATATGAAAGCAGTTTAGCTGAAATAGTTAACATTTTCTATTCTCCATTAAGATATACAGTAATAAATTAGTTGAATCTATCCAGAATAAAATTCAAGCAGGAAAAGATACAACTATGAAATGATTCTTTGAATGAAATTTCTAGAAGCCATCTGGTGGGGGGAGCGGGTAGTAAATGAAACTCTAATCTGACTTCAGCTTTAAGACTGCACAGAAAGTTGACAAAGGTTGAGTGTTTAAAGGTGATGGAAGGACTCAGGAAAACATAAAATGCCAAGAGGCTGGAAAAGAGGACCGGTAGTTTTGAGTGAAGTAAAGTAACCAATAAGTAATTTTATGGGATGCCCCAGGTTAAGGCTTGGGGTAAGACTGGACCACAGAATGGGACTGAACAATAAAAGAGGAAGGATTTATGAAATAAAAGGACTCCAAAGTAGAGTTTTTCTAATTTTATGTTTCTATCTGAGTAAAGCTCAGGCCCATGATACGGAATGGAACAGCTTGTAGCCAGTGGAATGAACCTCATAAAGTGGGCATTTGGGGGCTGAATGTAGCCCACACTCACCAGGGCATTTATAGGCAGGGCTGTATCAGAACAGGAAGAGAAGTGTCCTTTGCAAATGTACACAAGGTACCACACATGCTGGTAGCAACATTTGAAGCCCTATCTTAGGTTGAAACCAGCTACGTAAATGTGGGGAGATTAAAAACAGTTGACTCATTTTATTTGAAGGTAGATAGTTAAGTTCTTTAAAAACCTGAAATAAACTTCTACTATGAATGCTCTCTGGAAAAGGCAATGGCACCCCACTCCAGTACTCTTGCCTGGAAAATCCCATGGATGGAGGAGCCTGGTAGGCTGCAGTCCATGGGGTCACTAAGAGTTGGACATGACTGAGTGACTTCACTTTCATGCATTGGAGAAAGAAGTGGCAACCCAGTCCAGTGTTCTTGCCTGGAGAATCCCAGGGATGGGGGAGCCTGGTGGGCTGCCGTCTCTGGGGTCACAGAGTCGGACATGACTGAAGCGACTTAGCAGCAGCAGCAGCACCATGAATGCTGTCGGAGAAGGCAATGGCACCCCAGTACTCTTGCCTGGAAAATCCTATGGATGGAGGAGCCTGGTAGGCTGCAGTCCATGCTAAGGGTCGGACACAACTGAGCGACTTCCCTTTCACTTTTCACTTTCATGCACTGGAGAAGCAAATGGCAACCCACTCCAGTGTTCTTCCTGGAGAATCCCAGGGACAAGGGAGCCTGGTGGGCTGCCGTCTATGGGGTCACACAGAGTCGGACATGGCTGAAGTGACTTAACAGCATGAATGCTGTGATAGCCTGAATTACTGTTTATCAAATAGTCATTTCAGTGTTCTCCCTCTGAAATCCAGTATACTTCCCTGCACACTGAAATTAAGACTTGGCCATGTTCATTGTTTAACCAATGGAGGGTTAGTGGATGTGACACCAGCAGAGATCTTGGCCTTGGTCCTGCTCCCTAGTAATCAGCCACTAAAAAAGCATGATCCAGGCAGCTGCTGTTGATGCAACTCCAGAGTGAACATACCTGGAGCAGACCTGAGGCCAACTTACAGCCTAAATCAGGGCCATCTGTCTAAGCCTAGGTATATATCCTCCAGACACAGCTGACCTTGAGATCCATAAGCACGAGAATAAATTCCTGTTTTCTTAAGCCAATGAGTTTTAGGGACTATTTGTTATGATACAATGGCAAAACAGACTAAAATACAACTTCCTTATTGCACCCTTACATGTTCCATTTGCTAATAGCTGTCATAGTGGAAACAGTGTCAGACTTTATTTTTTTGGGCTCCAAAATCACTGCAGATGGTGACTGCAGCCATGAAATTAAAAGATGCTTTCTCTTTGGAAGAAAAGTTATAACCAACCTAGATAGCATATTCAAAAGCAGAAACAATACTTTGCCGACTAAGGTCCATCTAGTCAAGGCTATGGTTTTTCCTGTGGTCATGTATGGATGTGAGAGTTGGACTGTGAAGAAGGCTGAGCACCAAAGAATTGATGCTTTTGAAGTGTGGTGTTGGAGAAGACTCTTGAGAGTCCCTTGGACTGCAAGGAGATCCAATCAGTCCATTCTGAAGGAGATCAGCCCTGGGATTTCTTTGGAGGGAATGATGCTAAAGCTGAAACTCCAGTACTTTGGCCACCTCATGTGAAGAGTCGACTCACTGGAAAAGACCCTGATGTTGGGAGGGATTGGGGGCAGGAGGAGAGAGGACGACAGAGGATGAAATGGCTGGATGGCATCACGGACTCGATGGATGTGAGTCTGAGTGAACTCCGTGAGTTGGTGATGGACAGGGAGGCCTGGCGTGCTGCAATTCATGGGGTTGCAAAGAGTCGGACACGACTGAGCAGCTGAACTGAAACATCTATACCTTACATTTTATTTTCAATTTGATTATTTTTAATTTTTAAAAAAAATTTAAATATACAAAAAATAATTTATCAGCCACTACAATCCTACTATTAGACTTACAAGATATTAAGATATTCCTTTTTTTATTCCTACAGAAAGAAATTTTAAAATTCACTAAAAATTTATATAAGAATATATAAATTTTTAACGGAAAGGAACAGAAAAGTATATACGGATGTACAACTGGAAAGTCAATAGGACTAGATGATTTTTAACTAAATTCTAAAAAAAAATCTTAAAAACAAAAACCTATATAATAATTTCAATTTCTAGAAATAATAAACTTGTATTATATTACTATTACATTGATTAACTTATAAATTTAATACAAATAACTGATAAACTATTCTAAAAAGAAATCTATAGGTTCATCATAAGGGGGCCAGCCCTATTCGGTTTTAGAATTTGTCCCTTCTGTGGAAATTGTCCAGTTTAACAAATTTTATGCTTATAAAAGAGAATTATGGTATCAAGATTAAGTTTTATAGTTGCTTGGCTTTTAAGCATTTGCATCCAATTAATTTGGGCTGTAAGTCTGGGCCCATTTGTTGAAAATTGCTGAAATGAAGTTCCTCGAGGTAGTAAACACACAGATAAATTGTGTTTTCTAATTACTTTAATACAAGGATAAAGGACAGATCATAGAGAAGCATGGTAGGGTAGTACCTCATATATTATTGTTGATAAAATTCTCTTTGTGTAGTTGGGCTTTTTGTAGGAACTCAAAGATGCCAGAGATTCTGAAGAGGGCCTAGAGCACTGATAGCCTGTTTCAGACTAAGGAAAGACCATATGATTTGGAAACCAGACATTAATACAAGGTTAATGTTCCACTCAAAAGGGATAATATACAGTGCCTCTTCACAGAAACCACCATGTTTAAATGTTAGATGCTTTGTTTTTATTTATTTGACTACAAATCTCTGCTTCTCTTTTTCCACTTAGCATAAGCAGCACTAACATTTAATCAGAGCAATAACCATCTCTCTGACCAAAGACAAATGTATTAGCACACTGAGTCCCTCTTGGAATATCAGGAATATATTAAATATTTATTTAATATATTTGTAACATCCTCCCAGCTTATTTTATTAACTAGGAAAGCAAAACCTATAAACATTATCACATATCTTACCTCAAAATCAACATCTGCACAACAGCTACAGACGACACACGGACCAGAAATTCTTAGTACATCCTCTCGCCTCTCATTTTGAATTGTAAACTTTGGCAGGCAAGGGTGCCAGGTCTGAGAAACATAACCTATTGGGACACCAGGAGGAGCCTGGATTTCTATCTACAAAAGAAAAAGAATATATAAATTGTTTGTTAGACACTGTTCTGAGCACCAGTTAACTCATTCTATGTCCTTACCAGGTTGTTACTATTATCCCTATTTATACAGTAAGTAAGGGGAGGAATAGAGCGGTAAAGTAACTTGTATCAGATTCCCCAGCTGCAAAGTAGAAGAGATGAGACATCAACTCAGGGAGGCTGCATGCCCAGTTTCTACTCTGAAGTACTGCTCTGTCAGTCTTGTATATTTTTAAATTTTCATACTTATGAAAAATGTCTAAATTATTAAAAGCTATTTTTTAAACTCCTTTAAAAATAGGGGTTTAGATGTATGGACAGGGCCCAGATCACTGGAGCAATCTTCAAATAAGGTCAGTAGTGCTAGGATGGAAAGAAGGTGGGGCCTGGAATCTTGAAGCTGAACCTCAACTCCACAGCCTTGAGAGCATCTCGGCATGCTTATCTGTAACTGAGGACTTCCTAGATCTGTTTATTAAGGCCAATTATATGCTAACATGCTCTATAAATTATGTATCATATTCATCAAACTGTTTTACCTCAGCTATTCTTGACTATTATTATATCTAAACTAATTGACATGGAAAACAAAATAATTCAGTGTGAACAACTTCACTTATCCTTTCAAAATCACTGCAGTATTAGACATCAAATTTCCACGTGCTTATAGTTCTGTCTGCCCTGCTCTCACAGCTACCCATGAGGATGACTGAGTAACCCAAGCAGCACTGGTCTCAGGCCAGTGGAGACACAGCCAAAGGTCAACTTCCTATAAAAACTCTGTGCCCTGGTGTCCCCCCAAGATACACATTCTCTGTCAGAGGGCTGACAAGTGCTATGGAAGAGACACCTGATCATTATGGGCCTGGAGGTACTCACACCTTGCATTATCCTGTAATAGGAATTACAGGATCTCAAATATACTACTCTTTCAAATGGAGAACTGAAAAACATAGGAATTGAAATTTCTCAGAGGGAGCCTCTACTAGGGCAGCTCCCTGTGTGTTCATTCGCACTCCAGTCACGTCTGACTTGCGTTTCCCTAGACTGTAGCCCACCAGGTTCCTCTGTCCATGGGATTTTTCAGGCAAGAATACTGGAGTGGGTTGCCATTTCCTACTCCAGGGCATCTTCCTAACCTAGGGACTGGACCTGAATCTCTTGGGTCTCTTCCACTGGTAGGCAGATTCTTTACCACTAAGCCACCTGTGCTAAGTCATTTCAGTTATGTCAGACTCTTTGTGACTCTATGGACTGTAGCCCATCAGGCTCCTCTCTCCATGGGATTCTCCAGGCAAGAATACTGGAGTGGGTGGGTTGCTATGCCCTCCCTTTAGGGTATCTTCCCAATCCAGGGATTGAACCCATGTCACTTACAGCTGCCTCCATTGGCAGGAGGGTTCTTTACTGCTAGTGTCACCTGGGAAGCCCTCCTTAGCTTCCTATAGGTTGGCTAAAATTATGAGATGAACATATGTGTTCTTCTCCTCACTCTTCTGTGCACTTGCTTACTGGAATGGCATTTGAGGATATTCCCTATGGGGCCTCATCTGGCTTTGGCCAGGCTCTCATGGTCATTTCAGGTAAGGGCCTTGACCCAGGTACCCTACGTTCTCAGCTCTCCCTGAAGATCAAGAAGTCTGGTCTCTGAGATCTCTGATCTCACCCCAGAGGGCACACTGCTCAGGAATGTGGGCCAAACTGATCACTCCTTTCCACTTGCCTGCCTTCCTACAATTTACTCTCAAGGATAAACTAATAGCTGGTGAACCACTTCACCTTTAAATCTCATTTTATTATATAAACTCACTGATAAGGTGAAAATTCCTACAGAACTACTTTGCAAAGTATTTGTAAAAATTACCATGTTAATCGCTCACTCACCTCTTGCAGGCAGCAGGGAAAACAGCAGCTGTTACACCGTAGTGGTCTTTCCAGAGTTATGACTTCTCGGCCCATATTATCAAGAATCCTCATGGTAAAAGGCCTAGAAGCCCCACAGCAATTTCGAGTACAGCAATCAGTATCCTCTGCTGCAAAGTAAATCCTTTGTCCAAGGCTGTTCTTAATTTCATATTTGTTATTAGCTTCAAAACCTATTAGGACTAAAAATATAAAAAGAGGGACTCATTATGTCTACAGCATTAAAAGAATAATCAGTCTATCCGAAGATGCTATAGTGTCTAGCTATACCATTTTTAGATGGTACTTCATTTAACACAGGAGGAAGAAAAGGAAAGGTGTTTAGAAATGATCTAAATATAGAAAAAAAGTGAAGGGGATGGAGGAGAGGGTATTACAGTACAGAGAAATTTGGAATTTCTATATGAGACATAAGGGCTTCTCAGGTGGCACAGAGGTAAAGTGCCTACCAATGCAGGAGAGGCAAGAGATGGGGGTTCAATCCCTGGGTCAGGAAGATCACCTAGAGCAGGAAATGGCACCCTACTGCAGTATGCTTGCTGGGAAAATCCCATGGACAGAGGAACCTGGCAGGCTCCCATCCCTGGGGTCGCAAAGAGTGGCACACAACTGAGCAACTGAGCACACACGCACGTACTTGTCCACGCCCTCATTAACATGAGTCGTAGGATATTAGAAGTCATCACAATACTGAGCAATTAAAAATAGAGAGACAAAAATCAGTCTCTAATATTGCTGTGGATGGATTTAGATAAAGATGTTCTTCACAAGTTTCATCACCATGATCTCCCTTAGGTGTCTTTGCTATGACTTAGGCAGACCCTGACTCTGCCTTTAAAAGAGCCACCCTTTACCTCAATATCCACCTGTCAAATATTTTATGTAAAAAAGTTAAAATAATCATGAAATGGGATCTATTACCTAAGTGCTTCTTAAGTAAATTAATCTCAAATTTCTTCAGCTTGTTTATCTGTAAAGTGAGATAAATGAGCTTACACAATCTGTTTCTTTCTAGTTACTTAAAAAAATGAAAACAAAAGAATTCTACAGTTTTGTCTTTATTATCTCTTAAGTTCTGAACTGGGACACGTCTCAGGTGCTGAAAAATAAACTGAGTAATCTTTTCTCTATACTATTTACAATGTTAAAATATAAACTTGCAATTTAAGACAAAAATAAGAAAATTAGATATCCTTTTTAAAAACTGAAGAATTTATAATTATTAAATTTGAAATTTAACTTTGTATTTCATGACTAATACATATATATTTTTTTCAAATATATGTAAAACTTATAAATCTGAAAACTGTAAATGGAGTGCTATATAACGTACAGTGTCTGATTTTTTGGGTTTTATAATATAAAAAATAAACCCTAAAATGAATCATTAAAAATCTGAAAATTCAAATTACCATACTCCTTTCCAGAGAAAATATAGTATAAACAAACTAATAAAAATGGAACAGGATAAGACTCCCTGGTGGTCCAGTGGTTAAGACTACGCTTCTAATTCAAGGGGTGTGGGTTCGATCCCTGGTTGGGTAACTTAGATGCCCCATGCTGAGAGGCATGACCAGACAGTAAAAAATAAAATAAAATAAATAAAACTCCCCACAGAGAATTCCCTGGTGCTCTAGTTGTTAGGACATCATGCTCTAACTGCCGAGGCCTGGGTTCAATCCCTGGTCAGGGAACTGAGATCCCACAAGCTGGGCAGCAGGACCCCACCCCACTCCCCCAAAAAAGAGAACATTAAATTTTTAACAGTGAACATCACAAGTAATTTAAGTGGAATAAGCAATTATATATTCTAACCAAATATTAACCATATTACTAGAGTAGTATAATTCACTTTATTATTCCTATCAGTGGTAAAGAACTTTGCAGAGATGTGAAGAAAGATTTAATAGATATATTCTAAAATCTATTAGAGTTTTCACTGAATTGTCTATAAGGAAAATACGATGGTTCATGAATTTACCCAGGTTCTCTTCCCCTGGTAGCAGTCCTAAAACATCTACTGGCTTTCTTAAGTTTACTTTGCACCTGAGGAGCCCTGGACCAAAGGAAACAACTGTAGGAGTCAGGCCCCACTGACAGGAACAGCAGAGATACTCTAGGAAGTCAGCTGTTCTGGCTGACTGGTCAGCATCCTTCCGTGCAGTGGCCCTATGCCCACGGTGATAATTCATAGCCCGTGGAACAAAGGTTTTATAGGGTTCATCTGAACTCCCAAGAAAAACTATGGACAATAATGAGGTTTTCCAAAACATCCCCATCCATCTAAATTCAGAGTTCATTTACTTTGGAAATGTAGTAAGGTAACTGAACTACTCTTGCGATAATCTCAAGCTCATCACAAACTGGGGAAAGAATGTTGAAGAGATAGAGGTTAGGGTGGGTTAGTGATAGAATCACTGAAGTGATTTCTAGAGAGAAGATTGAACAAAAGTAAGTTTTGATTGGTTTCCTCCCAAGTCATGGTCTGTATTATGAGAACAGATGTCCAGCTTAATGGTATTTTACCACTTGACTATTAATTTCAAAAAATGAGTTGCTGATAATCCTTATCAGGATTATCATTATCACGGAGACATTTTTAAAGCCAGGTTTAATTTCAACATCCCTGAAGGTGTTATATCTGTGTTTGACGATAACGTTTTTATCTGCATAAATGTCCTCTCTTCCTGAAATATGATAAATACAATGAATACATACCTTCCAGAAGTTCAACTTGCTGATGAATCAATAGCTGATCTATCTATTATAGAAAAAAAAAAGAGCTGTAACCATGTTATTAAGCCAAACAAATTAACATCAGTGTTTATATGTTTTAAAAGAATATATATAATCAGTTATCAATATTTATCAATATTATCAATAGTTAATAACTGTTTGTATCACTTCTAGGTATAAAATTAAAGTTAGCATATTTTTAACAACTACTGAAATGTGTTTATTTTTAATGTGGGCAAATTCAAGTCAAGCAAAATTGACTTACACTGGAATTCTATAAAATTAGAAAAAAATGTTCCTTCCAGAAAGGGCCTAAGAAATATTAAGACCTTTCATCCATTTAAAGAGCTTTCTTCTACAAATAAAAACATTTTTCTTTTTAAGTGTGCTTAATATCATTTGTAGTAGGTGATGACTTCCCCAAATATATTGTAAGGGCTCAATTTTTCTTAAACAAATAATATACTTAGGGTATTTCTTAGAGAATTTAGGAACTACCAAATTCTTATATTATATGCTGCCCAAGTGCATTATGGGAAATTAAACTAGTGCAGAGTGCAAGAGAGACAGCTCATTTGCTGAAAACTAACTTACCAGATTTCTAATGGCAAACAAACCCTAAACCTCACATTGCTGAGGGAAGCCATCATGCTGTATATTAAAACCCAGGAATGTTTTTTCCTTATTGGTAGCATTAATAAAATTGGGTCTTTCAAAGAACAAAAGCAACATAAAAATGTAATTTTCTAATTATTATAAAAGGTAGGTCATATTATACACAGATTATTAACTCCTTTCTTAGTACCACTTGTGGAAAACGAACACTAAATTGAGTTTGATGTTTCTTTCCAACTCCTGGGAAATTATTCAGTGTTGGGATTAAAGGGTACAGTTTTCAGAGCCAAGATCCCAGAAGTAAAAATCTGTTCCTACTTCCTGTGCATTTTTATGTTGAGCAAATTATGTAACTTCTCTTACCTAAGTTTCTGTTTCTGTAAAATGGTGATAATTATAATACTTACATATCACAGAATTTTTTTTAAAAGAATTGAATGAGTTAATACATGTATTACACTTAGGAATGAAACATGGAAAATAGGGCTTACTAAAGGTTTGCTGTTGGTTGTTACTGCAGATTATATTAAAGATCATAGAACACACAATTTCCTAAGACATTTGTATTTTGCTGTAAAAGTAAACCTGACCTAGAAGAATTAGAGTAATTTGTTAGTAAAGTTGTTTACTGTTTCACACTTTTGTGAATTAGTTAATTGCTAATCTCATTAAGTAAACTGGGAGCACTGTTTTGTTTTTAATGAGTGTTTTAGGTATTGAATTACCTGAGTTAAATATTCCAGTCCTGGTGGGCAGTTTAATGGAGGTGGTGGTGCTGGCATCCATGGTACCTGTGTGGGCACTCCTGGGTGACCAGTCACTGGCTGGTGTTGGACAGGAAGGCCGACTGGGCCAGGACTTGCATAGTCAGGTGGTGGCACTGGATAGCCAGCCTGGGGGCCAGGATAGCCAGTATATCCTGGAGGACCTGAAATATGAACATGTGAAATAATTCATAACTGCACAGAAAAATGCAAACCAAGTCTTTTAGGATCACCCCAGTTGTCTACAAACTACAATTTCTACTCAGAAGAAACAGGATTTCTAAGATATTTTTAAATCTTAAGATATTGAAGATTCTTAGGATTCTAAGATATTTTATCTTTTAGTGATTTTTCAATGAGATATCTGTGGTTTTATGTCCACTCCTATTTTGAGGGCTTTAGGCTCTGTGTACAGAGTTGCCACACAGACTTACCCTTATCAGTCAAAACTCAGATGAAAATATGCCTGAAAATTAAGGAAGTAAAAGAAAGTCAACAACAATCTAGAGTCAGGTACATAAAACTTCTGAAATGGCTTCTTGAAAAAGAGGGATGGCATTGAGTAGAAAGCCCCAAATACAGGCTCTGAGTCAGCATTTCTATGGCCAAACCACCTTGGAAAAAATGATTCTAGAATTCTAACAAGTGACATTTCCTATACGTATAGATCTGACAGCAGTTTTGTCCCTTCGTTGCATACTCGAAGACATCTGGAGACCCTTCTGGCTATTACAATTGGAGGGTAGAATTAGCCTCAGGCGGGTAGAAGCCAGGGATGTTGCTAAATAGCCTAAAAGCACCAGAACAGTGCCCTGAAAAAAAAAAGAATTATCCCTCTGAAAATATTATGGTGCCTTTGTTGAGAAACCCTCATAAAGAGGTAAAGGCATGTCATTCCTTCCACTACTGTCCAGATACTCCCTTGGGTTAACAGTTTGCCTGAAGTTTTAACCTATGGTGTATTCCATTCCTAAAACCCTCCACCTAGGAAAAAAAAAAAAAAGTTTAATTATAATACTTACATTCCAAATTTAAATTTCACAATTTAGCAACTTTCTGGAAAATATAACTTGAGAATCAAGGAAGGTAAAAACTTCTAGCAGGCAAAATTGTCTCAAGTATTTATTAAGCACAGTAGTGGGAGAAATTCAATAAGTATTTATTCTATTCCACATGAATTTGTGATTACAAATATGAAGCTTTATAACTTTATAATTTAAATGAATAGTCCACAGAGGAACTGTTCCATAGGAATGGAATATAACTTCAAAGAAAATTCTGTGTCCTACAATATTTTAATAGTTGTTTTCAGTTGCTAAGTCGTGTCCAACTTTTTTGCAACCCCATGGACTGTAGCCAACCAAGCTCCTCTGTCCATGGGGTTTTCCAAGTAGGAACACTTAGTGGATTGCCATTTCCTTCTCCAGGGGATCTTCTCAACCCAGAGACTGAAACCATATCATCTGCATTGTCAGGTGGTATCTTTACAATTGAGCCAGCCACTAGGGAAGCCTCATCCATTAGGTACTGTCTGTAACATTAAAATATCTATTTTTAAACAGCACTAACTATAGTGAAAAGATCAAACCATAGGAAGCCAGTGAGGGAGAGATTTGAATTAATCAGTTACAATATTAGCATATTAAATCTTCACAGGATCCTTTGAGAGAATAGTTATTTTCCAAATCAATGGATTAAATAGGCATATGGAATTACCTGAAATAATATTTCATTTACTTAAAGCTCAATTGAGTTAATATATTACTAATATAATGGCAAATATTTGTAATTTATTAATTGTAAAGCATTGTGCTGGGTGTTTTACACATAGTCTCATTTAATCTTCAGACCACCTGAATTAAAAAATATTATGCCTATCTTATACATCAGAACTGAGGCTTGGAGGTATAGCAACTTGCTTAAAACAATTACACAATGATTAAATATAGAAGCCAGAACTTGAAGCCTGATCCAGTCTCTCTATGCCTGTTTTCGCACTTGCATAATTGGGATAATTAATAGCATTTACCCTGTTAATATTGTCTGATAATTAAATGAGTTAATCCACAGTCGGCATGATAAACTCTCAATTTTAATCCATCACTGTTGTTAGCATCATTATCATAAAAGACCTGTACTACATGAGCCTTAGAGTTGAGAAATAAAGTTGAGCTATTTTTCTCACAAGCTCACCAGTCTGGTTATAACCTAGTTATGTACTATCTACTGTTATTTAGCCATTTGCTTGTTGTTGCTAAGTCGCTTCAGTCGTGTCTGACTCTGTGCGACCCCATAGACAGCAGCCCACCAAGCTCCTGTCCTTGGGATTCTCCAGGCAAGAATACTGGAGTGGGTTGCCATTTCCTTCTCCAATGCATGAAAGAGAAAAGTGAAAGTGAAGTCACTCAGTTGTGTTCAACTCTTAGCGACCACATGGACTGCAGACCACCAGGCTCCTCTGTCCATGGATTTTCCAGGCAAGAGTACTGGAGTTGGGTGCCATGGGTGGATTAAAATATCCCCCAAGTGCTAATAATTCTCTAAACACCAACCATATAAAAATTTCAAGTAACAGTTCTCAGCCCTGGCTGCACATTAGAATCACCTGGGAAATTAAAAAATTACTAATCCCAGGGTGCCACAACCAGTGCTTCTGCTTCAATCTTCCTGGGATGGTGCCCTGGTACTAGTGTTTTCAACAGTTAACAAGCAATACTTAAGCCTAGGCACCTCTGAGAACTATCATCTTAGAACCTTGGCAGTCTTTCTACTTCACATTTTTCTAAACACAGGGTGCCATGGGTGGATTAAAATATCCCCCAAGTGCTAATAATTCTCTAAACACCAACCATATAAAAATTTCAAGTAACAGTTCTCAGCCCTGGCTGCACATTAGAATCACCTGGGAAATTAAAAAATTACTAATCCCAGGGTGCCACAACCAGTGCTTCTGCTTCAATCTTCCTGGGATGGTGCCCTGGTACTAGTGTTTTCAACAGTTAACAAGCAATACTTAAGCCTAGGCACCTCTGAGAACTATCATCTTAGAACCTTGGCAGTCTTTCTACTTCACATTTTTCTAAACACAAACATCTGGAGGAGATCCAGGCTCCACTGAGAGGTTCCTGGCTAGACAGCTAAACAAGTCACTCAGCTCCAAGGAGATGTGTTTTCTCAGAGTAGAATACAAAATGCATAAACCCTTGTGGCCAAACTGGATCCCTTTTGATCCTAAGTCCTGGTCCCTCAAGATGTAGCCTGCCTACTTGCAAATGAACTCTGCCATCTGGTAAAGTTTTGGAAATGCTGATGACTGTGTTTGTCTAAATAAAAATCTCTGAAGTCTTCTAGGCAGTGGTTCAAAAGAAATCATATACTCCTTGGTGTATGTAGTGATATGACTCAGTTACTTTTCTTAGAAAGGCAAGGCACAGTGGAGTATGTATATAAAAGTAAAGCTTTCACATTTTCGTGTTTCAAAATGAAAGTGAGAATTATCCCGGGTAGCCATGTTTCTGTTGAGTGAAGCTTCTTCCATGCTTAAGCAGTCATCTCTTTTGCATGACAATCACCGAACACAATTAACTCCAGATAATAAATAACTCAAAAATACCCAGAGACAAATCTCCTAAATGTGATTGAATAACCATATTTTTCAGAACAAATGGAGAATGAATAAAATCTGTTACTTAATATGTGTATTTTGGTTTTTAATTTATGTGCAACCTTATATTCATTTGCTGTCAAGTCACTACTGTTTTTATTAACACTATATTTTTACTATCCTGTATAGAAAAAATCAGACACGACTGAGTGACTGAACTGAACTGATAGAAAAAATATTTTAATGATCTTTATGATAACATATAATCAAAGAAAAAATCAAGAACTACACTGTCAATTTCATTATTGCCCCTTTAATAAAAGACACTACTAAAATACACAGAGATAGGCACACACATATAGACATACACACACACATCCTTTGGGGAATGTCCGTAACTGATACATTTCTTTTTTTTTTTTTAATTCTTTAAGCCAATGTTTACCTGGGAATGCTGCTGATGGATATTCAAGGGTATACTCACCTGTTAAATTTGTTCCTGGGTATGGAGCATTTATTTGCATATCTGTAATTCAAGAAAAGGTAAACATATATCTTCTTAAAAATATATATACATATCAGAAAAATGCATAGTTCTTAGATAATTTTATTTACATGCACTCATGTTGTATTGAAACAGTGTGGATTCTTCACTTAACAAAAGTGGTGCCTGTTATCAAAGGTAATTTGTAGTAGAATCCTGGTTCAAATTCTCTTTGAATAAAATAGGCAGCTAAGCTACTGGTACTGAATTTCTATTTCTCAAAAAAGTCTGATGAGTGTTCTCTTCCATATTTTGATTTTGTTATGAGGAAAAAATAGATTGTTTTAAAACCACATATAGACTGTGGAGAAACAGATAAATGAAACTAGTTGGATGTGGGTTTGGTAATGGAAGGATTATATGTGATTTTAAAGCTATCTATAATTGTTGTTTTAAGAATTATGTTTTAAATATTTAAAATTATACATGTACTTCAGTATTTAAATATCCTTAAAAAAAATTTTTTTAATATCCTTTTAATACTTACCCTGGAACTACCCCATTAAGTTTATACCATAGGAAATTCCTAGTATTTGACTGATTTTGACTGACAAAAATCATAACTGAGTTAATTACAATAAACAAACATATTACATTTTGCTATATGCTAATCAGTGTGCTTTCAATAATCTCAATGTATGTACACATTTGTCAGTTTTCTATTTCATATCTGCATTTGTCTAGTCATTCCTTTAGCAACCACCTTGGCCAGAAAATAAGTATTTATTAGCATGTCCTATGTCACCCCTCAATTAGGTTCAATGGCTACACTGGCTCTGCCTTTATGGAATTTATGATCTAGTAGACACTCGGTTAAAGCGTCTGCCTGCAATGTGGGAGACTCGGGTTCGATCCCTGGGTTGGGAAGATCCCTTGGAGAAGGAAATGGCAACCCACTCTAGTATTCTTGCCTGGAGAATCCCATGGAGAGAGAAGCCTGGTAGGCTACAGTCCACTGGGTCGCAAAGAGTTGGACACAACTGAGCGATTTCACTTTCACTTTCAGACACTCTATGCAGTGTTCTCCTTTCTTTCCTATGGCTTATTAACTGTAAATTCAAATAGTTTATTTTTGAATAATGGGGACATAGCATGAATGTAGAAGAAAAAGTTGACCAGACTTTCAATCTGACACATTTCCTGTATGTTTCTCTATCATGTGCCTTGAAAAACCACTCAAGTACATGATTTCACAGGAAGACTGGCTTATGCCTGACTCCTACCCTCTTTTTTTCTCATTATTGGCTTCATAATAACTTCAGCTGAATGGAGTCAATGGATACTGTGCAAATTCAGGCAACAGAAAATCCTCTACTTGAGTTAGGACTTTTCTCCATACGGACCACAGCATATCCCAAATTATCACACATCACTGCAATATCACAAGTCACTCTGTCCTAACCATCTCTTCTTTTTTTGTCTTGGCTTCAGGTGAGTGGGCTAACTCTAGTTCTCTAGCTCCTTAGGCTCTGCCCACAGCCCCCTCACAGAGTAAGACTCAACAGATCTCAAGGAAACACACTACAAGTTCAACTTAGAGACCCAGACTTAAGTGGTATGTCGCATTTTGGCACTTCTTTCCAGGTACCGCTGTGTGAACAATAGTAAATACACACACAAATCAAGGAGCTGACAGAGTTAAGAAATTAGGAGGCTATAATCTCTGGGGTTTCAGTATCAGAGCAACAATCTCAGTTTCAGGAATTCCAGGGGTAAGTTATACAAGGAAAAACAATAAGTGAATGGGCAAGTGCTCAAGTAGATCAAAGAGCAAATGAATTATGGATGTATTTCTGCATTTGTGCAATGCAACTTAGAATAACTTAAAAAATCATAGGACTTTCATATTGTCAACAAGTTATTTTATTGTTATTTCTCTATATCAGTGTATATATATACACACACACACATATACATTCTACTTATGTACACATATACACACAAATTCATACATTTGTATACATGAAGCTGAAGAGTTAAAAGGTAATTATGACCATGACCCAACCAATTATTTAAGTGATTTGAAGCATCTTAAAGCTTACAGCAAAGAAAATAGCTTAATATTATATGAATTTACATTTTGAAAGTTTTTAGTATTGTTAATTAAATTAATATAGCAAATTTTGTATTAGGAGAAGGCAATGGCACCCCACTCCAGTACTCTTGCCTGGAAAATCCCATGGACGGAGGAGCCTGGTAGGCTGCAATCCATGGGGTCGCTAGAGTTGGACACTGAGCAACTTCACTTTCACTTTTCATGCACTGGAGAGGGAAATGGCAACCCACTTCAGTGTTCTTGCCTGGAGAATCCCAGGAACGGGGAAGCCTGGTGGGCTGCTGTCTATGGGGTCACACAGAGTCGGACACAACTGAAGCGACTTAGCAGCAGCAGCAGCATATATTAAGAAAAATCATGAAACTCTGTGAAAGAAAGTCAAGGTTTCTGGCCCTAAAGAGGATCTGATATATATGTGGCAAGGCTGGCATTGTGGTAGAGATAAACATCTCTTTGGTTATCTAAGTAAAGATAGAGAATAGAGATCCTTCTGAAGACAGGATTTTTTTTCCCATTTGATTTTTTTTTCTCTTCAGAAACTTCGATTTTTTAAAAGACAAAATCTTTTATTACATGTTTGGCCAATACTCATCTTACTTAGAATTTTCTTGAGGAAAAAAAAGCCAGAAAATAAAGACATATTTATTTAAACCTATTCAAATGTGTATTTTATGAGATATATACTGGGGATGTATCAGAGCATTTTATTACAATGCCCTGGCATATTAAGTCCATTGTTTATTAAATAATATGACTTGAATAGTCTTTTTTTTTTGTATATAAAATGTACAAAGAAAAGGGAAGTTTGATTCAGATGAAGTGTTATATTAAATTATATATTTTCCAGTAAGCCTAAGATTTCATTTTTTTTTAAGCCTAAGATTTCATAGGTTTATCTAAGGCTTTTTTACTTTTAAAGGGAAAGTTAGTGGTAGTGGATATTTGTGTACATCTTCTCTATAGTCAAAACACTGCCCCAGACTGAGGGTTCTGGAATATAAACAACACAAACCAAATTCTATTGTTTCAGAAACTGAATAAAACATTTTGACAAATAATACATTAACAAGAGATTTAATATTATAGGAGGAAAATAAACACTTAGATTACTTACTTTGTTTGTCCATGATTTAAACAGTTCTGAAAAAGAAAGCAAGTAAGTAAGTAAAGTCATTCAGTCGTGTCTGACTCTTTGTGACCCCATGGACTGCAGCCCACCAGGCTCCTCAGTCCATGAGATTCTCCAAGCAAGAATACTGGAGTGGGTTAGGTCAAATATATGTAAAATGATACCCGGAAACTATATACACACAAGATACTCTATTCATCTAACCACTGAGAATCGGGTCATTGGAACCCTTCGGTCTTGACTCTGTTTCCCACTGCAATTTAAACAGTTCTGAAAAAGAAAGCAAGTAAGTAAGTAAAGTCATTCAGTCGTGTCTGACTCTTTGTGACCCCATGGACTGCAGCCCACCAGGCTCCTCAGTCCATGAGATTCTCCAAGCAAGAATACTGGAGTGGGTTAGGTCAAATATATGTAAAATGATACCCGGAAACTATATACACACAAGATACTCTATTCATCTAACCACTGAGAATCGGGTCATTGGAACCCTTCGGTCTTGACTCTGTTTCCCACTGCTGTGTTTCTGAGTAGGATTTTAGAAATTGTGGGTCAGTCCAGGATGGTGAACAATTTCTAAAAATCTTGGGAGGAGAGGGTCCAAAGAGGAAGGAAGATAGAAAAGAAACTGTGAGCCCAAGGCCCTCCAGTTAAAAACTTGAGCCTTCCAATCTATGCAACCTATAGAGAGCATGCAATTCAGGATAGAGCCACAGTGCTGGGCTCCAGCTGTGGTCCACCATGAAAGGGAGAAAGGTTAGCTATCAGGTCACACTATTCCAGATATCTCTGGAATCCTAGGCCCTGAGGATATTTTCTGCCCAGCTTGAACAGCAAATTTGAGAAGGCCTGGCCCCCTGTTTGTATATCAATAAATAATTTTTTAGCCTAAAAACGTACACCTAGAGGTTGTAGAAGCTGTTTTTATCTTCTAGTGACTTGATCCCATCCTATCTTTCCCACTATTACCTAGTCACTACTTTTTCCATCTCTCCACCTTAAATCCCAACCCTGGTATGCATGTTAATTATAAGTAACACATTGTCTAGACAAAAACTTGTTACTTGACTGTTTTATCTGGGACCCACACACTAATATGAATCAGCTCAGCCCTTGCCAGGCCCTCTCCAGTCTTTGCTGCCCCTTTAATAACTCCAACTACTGTGTTACCCTAAATGATAAGTAAAAGCCAACTGATCCTTCCATATCCTTAACTAAAATCTAGTGTTCCCGAGAAGAAACCACATCCTTCTTTTCTTCCAAATTATTGATTTGTTATTGCCTGTCATAAGCATAAATTTTAATAATACAGCAAAGTTCTAAAAAACACAAGTAACAAACGTATGCCAAAAGTTTTCAAAGGCCATATTAGTGTTTTATGTTCTATCACATGAACTAAAAAAGACTAAATTCTTATATACAATAAGCCATGATTACTTTTGTCAACACTCATTTCTGTGATCAAAGAGTGTATATTAAAATGTATATTCATTATCTTCAAATGTACTAATAGTTCCTTAACATATATAAAAATTTAAAACCTAATAAATTCTGGAGTAGAAATGGGTAGTATCCCTTAATTAACACACTAGTCTAAACAGCTCAAGTTTTTACCTTACCACTGTTTCTCATAGGATCACTTTATATGTATGATTAGTTTTTAAAAAATGTTATATGGTTCTTTAATCAACTAAGTAATTTTAAGGAAGCACTGTTTCAGTCATTCCTCCTTTTCCTAAAAGGCCAGAAGGAAACTCAGTTCAAGGAAAAATCTCAAATAATAAACAGAGATATTAACTTTAGAATTAAATAATTTATTTTTATGAGAAAATCACTGAATTGGTAAAAAAAATAAAAATTCATTGTTTCTGGAGGGCAAGTCTATCCATCTGAAATGTACTTTGAGTCTTAACGTATAGCTTTGTGAGGATGAGTATCCATTGGTAAAACGACAGAATAAAATCTGGGTCCTCAATTTCTGTAGGTTTTAGAATTTTCACAATTTCGTAATATCTCAAGCAGGAAAAATGGTATGTTATAAGCTCTGGTACAAAATGTGAAGGCACAGTGAAACCTGTACGTGTGCCAGGTAGAACAACGTATTTGTGGACTAAAGACATCCCCCATGTTCATCCCTGTCTGGTCTCCCTTGCTGTTTTAAGGATCTTTTGGTTTTCTTAAACTTAATGGGTCTATTACAAGATATAACATCACTCAGTTTTGGAAATGACTGGGCAGTGTGTCCTGGACGAATTAATTAGTTAATTAATTAAATATAACTTTTAAATAATGTTTTCCACTGCTCCTAGTAAGAAACAAATCACAGAAAGACTTCCAAGAAAATCATATTTATCTTGTAGAAGTAGAAAAAGATCTCTAATGAAATCATAGTATATACTGTACCACTGGAATCATAACTGCTTCAGGACAAATACAGAACTTCAAGTTATAATTGGATTACTACACACTCCTAACCTGTTAAATGAGAGCATCTGAGGAAATTAAAGCATCATACACTATACATATATAAGCATATCTCTGTCAGATTTATTCTATCAGACTTATTCTATTGGTGCTCTGGGACATTAATCATAAACCTCTCCTACCAGGGAGAAGGAGAAATAGTGCAGGTCATATACAGTTATGTTCTCACAATTCATATTCCAGGAAACCCTTTGACCCATCTCTTGGGGTTCTGAAGTTTCTATCTTATTGTATCAAGAAATATTAAAGTATAACCTGTAATTCAAAGGGCAAATATCCTTAATTTTTGAAAGATTCTGAAACTACTATGCCTATAAACTAGGCATTAATTAGATTTGGATTACTTATCCAAATCTACTTCTTAATTGCCTAAAACCAAGCCAGTTAACATTTTTCTCCAAGTCCCAGGATGGGAATATGTGTTATTATTTTAGGAAAACATTACTGCTCTAAGCACAATTCCACAATTCTATATCCTTAACTTCCTGTGAATAAGTGAAAATGAGGTATTAGCTAAGAGGGAGGCAAGGAATTACACAGAGGTAGTGGAGAACTCAGTACTTGGTGAGGTTAAGTCACAAATCAAGCAATTTCCATGTTGCTCAGCTTATGTTTGTAGGTAAAGTTTACACATTTAAAAAGGTTAACATTTAAGGGCAAAGCATTTCATTTATTGAACTGTAGTTTTAGTAAAGGACAAACAGAGCAAACACAGATGGGTTGGTTCACACAAATAGGTAGCCAAAATGTTGGTGTGGATTTGAGTACATCAGAACATGTGCATCCAAGATGGGACAGAAGTGGGATGGCTGAGGCTATTATCAATGCAAGGAACCTGATGAGAGGGAGTCTATCTATAAAATTTGTTTTGTTTTTTAATCACTAACTCATGTCCAGTTCCTTTGCAGCCCCATGGACTGCAGCCCACCAGGCTCCTTTGTCCATGGGATTTCCAGGCAAGAATCCTGGAGTGGGTTGCCATTTCCTTCTCCAGGGGAATCTTCCCAACTCAGGGATCAAATCTGCATCTCCTGCATCTAGCTGGCAGATTCTTTACCACTGAGCCAGCAGGGAAGAACCTCATCTATAAAATACCACTGTGGTATTTTAGATTCAAGAAATGAAAACAAATATACTTAGAACCACACTGGAACAGCATTTAACAGTAAACCTTGAAGAAAATCATAGGCATTGCATTAATTGGTGCCATCTGACAGGTGGTCAAGTGTCCTACAAAACTAACAACTAAGCCAAAGAGACCAAAGACACATAAACTAATCTTTATGTTAGTTATCCTAGTTTGGTTGCTTTTATGTTAGTTATCCTAGTTTGATTGCTTTATTACTCCTGAAAAACCTTTCCCTGACAACTTATAGCTCCCTCACAAATTTGTTTTGTTTCCTTTCCTCCTTGTAAATGAGGAAACAAAGTCCAGAAAGATTATAAATGAGGAAACTAAGCCCAGATTACTTAATGCTATATACCTCACTATCTAGCTCATACAGATGATTCATGATCATTTTCTTTGCCATCATTCCTTGACTCATTGAGGAAAAAAACAAAAGGACATTCTCCCAGATTGCCAAGTTCCAGTGAAATTTGTTAAAAGACTTTCTTTATGGTATCTAGCTTCCCTGGTGGCTTAGACGGTAAAGCGTCTGCCTGCAATGTGGGAGACCTGGGTTCGATTCCTGGGTTGGGAAGATCCTCTGGAGAAGGAAATGGCAATCCACTCCATCACTCTTGCCTGGAAAATCCCATGGACGGAGGAGCTTGGTAAGCTACAGTCCATGGGGTCGCAAAGAGTCGGACACGACTGAGTGACTTCATAGTATAGTATAGTATGGTATCTATCTTATGTAAGGTGGATAGCATGCAAGAGTTTTTCTGTAAACATTTATTTTCAAAATTTGAAATATGTAAACATAGTAGTTAGCATTGTTTAACTACAATGCTTTGGTTTTTAAAGTTAGCACTATGAAAGAAAATGCAAGAGCATACACATACATGCACACATAAATAAATCCACACACACACATTTATATATGGATATATACATCTGTAAATATTCACTCAGTATAAAGTTTGTGCCTGTTTTCCAGGAATATTGTTTGAAGGCACTATAACAATCATTAGGACAAAGTGATGGACAATTAACAATATATTATTACAAATACTAGTGTTATGAATAAAAATAACGGCTCTATAAAAAGAGTTATGGGGGCACTAATTTAGATGATGGTGGTGGGTTGTCAAAGAGTGAGATCTGAGTGCCAAAGGCAGTTTAAAATCAACCAGGCTAGGGAGGTGTGTTTGTGTTTGTGTGTGTTGGGGGGGTGAGGCATTGAGGCAGGGGGAACTGTATGGGTAGAAGTCCTATGGGTGGAGAGAGAGAGCTTGGCTCATTCAAGGTTATGAAGATTTGTGGGTGGCAGAGATCATTAGACAAGAAAATAGAGGGGTGGACAGGGAGCAGTTCTTACAGGTTTTCTGTCTCTCTAAACTGGCAAAAGCCAGCACATGGATTGTCAGGACAAGACACTTAATTGGTGCCTGTGATTGATTCAACAGTGTGTTCAGTATTATTTCACTCCCTTCAGTCAGAAAGAACAGTTACCAATCAGATGTAAAGGTTGGCTAACCTGTGATTCAGCCATCTTACCTGATATTTCTATCCAAATCCAGAAACCTACTCATTCCCTTTCCATTTCTCTGTGCTTGTTCAGCATTCAAAGCCCCCATTTATTTTCCATTTCTTTGTGCTTGTTCAGCGTTCAAAGTCCTACAATCCTAATACTTGCCAGGGTGCTATTAAGAGAAAGTTCTATTGTCAAGAAAGTTCCAGGAAGAAGAAGGGTATCCTGAATCGCCTGATACTTCCCACTAAAAAAGTGGCACCTACATTAACCACGCATCTCAGATTGCTAAACTAAGAGAAACACTGCCTGCCGGTTCCTGGAACTGGGAAGTGGCTGTGCCAGGACTTGCTGGGAGAGCTGTCTACATAAACCACATGGGAACCAGACAGTGAGTCTGGAGAAGCAGGGGCTTGGTCAGATATTAAAAGTAATAAATCTAACGTTACTGAGCATATTCTGCAGTGCCGAAGTTATACATCATACTCTAACTCTTGTAACTTTTGATCATTACCCAATTTCAGATATGAGCCAAGAAAGGAATGTGTAGGAGGAAAGTGCCCAGGATTCCACAGATAGCACGTAGTAGAGACACGTTCAAGTCAGGCAGGTGGATTCCTACTTTACCTTCTACGTGATAAACCACCTGTCTTGGCAATTCTTCCTGTGTTTCGGGGTGCCTAGCATAGTTTTGGCTCCATCCACAATCCTAATTCATACTTTCTGTTCAAAGGCAGCTAGCAGGCTCTATTAACCATCCCTTTGAGTTCCCTCAAATGCTGGCAGATAACCCTTGAGTCCAGGTTCTGGTCACGACCCAGCGCCGCTCGGCGTCGTTAAGAGATGGACTAAGCCAATTCGAACCTACAAGGCGGTTTCAGGCAGGAAATACCTTGACCTTGGAAAGATTCTGAGACTGGCCAGGATGGGACTGGGACACCCGGCCCGGGCTCAGCCCCTGCTCAGCTTCGGCGGTCGCTTTTTCAGGCGCTGAGGCCCCAGCCCCCACCCTCTACCCCCAATCTCAGCGCAATCGCGACCCGCCTGCCCTCGCGCCCCTCACTCCCAAGTGCCCCAGCGCCCCTCCGCCCACCCTGAGGACCCGCGCTGCCCCGCGCCGGGCGCTCGCCCACCTGTCGGCACAGCTGCTCCAGCGCTACCTGCGGTGAGAGGAGCTGCGCGAACCGGGCGCGGGCCTGTGCTCTGCTTCCAAGGCTTGGCGATGGAGCGTGCTCCTTACATACAACCTTGGCTGGAGTTACCGAGGCTTCCGAGCGACGTCGATGACGAAACCCGTGCTTTCTAGTTTCGTTTCCTAAATCCTGGGTAACAAAGGGGCTTTCCGCCCTCTTCCTCACTTGGGCAGGGCTTCCGCGTCTCTGCGAGAGACCTGGGGGCTGGACCACGCCCCGGTGTGGCGAGGAGAGGCTGTAGGCTACTTTCCTTGCCCCTGGAGCGGCTCCAAATACTTGGGTCTTGAGCTTCAGGTCCGGGAGGAACTGGGAAGTCGAAATCACCTGGAAATTTACAAAGTTATTAACAGGGAGTGGCCGCCTCAGGGCAGACTAGGTGCGGCGTTTCCTTTACCTTGCCTTGACTGTTGTTGAATTACCACGCAGGGATTTTTGGCCCCCGGAGGAGAAGAATTCAATCTGGGGCCAGAGACCAGGCTTGATCGGTCAGAGCTTTTGTGTAACAAAGTTTTATTAAAGTATAAAGGAGAGAGAGAAAGCTTCTGACATAGGCATCAGAAGGGGGCAGAAAGAGTACTCCCATGCTAGTCTTCTGCTGGATGTTATATAGTCACCAGCAGTCTGTTAATGAAAGAAAGGAATGTCTCAAAACTTAGAATGGCACCAGGCCCTTCACCCATAAAATGTATTTTGGAATAATCTTAGCTCCAAATGGTTCATCTTGGGCCATAAAAGGATTAACTTGAATCTTGAAGAGGGGCAGATCACCATAAAATAGTGTCATTTACATAGATTAGAGGAACAATATCGGAGTATAACATACTGGTTTATCAAGTAGGTTCTGAGCCCAAAAGGCGGAACCGACTTGAAGACAGAGTTTGGGGTAAAAGCATAGTACATTAGCATAGCTTAAGATAAACATTTACATAAGAAAAAGGCATTGGTTAACTTCAGGTGAAACTAGGTGTCATGGCAACACAGAATTTAAGAGAAACTTCCTTTTAAATTTGTATAGAGAAGGAAAAAATATCACTAGTTTGTTTCCTCCTGCTTCTTAAGAGAGAGAGAAATGTCTGACACTTGCAGGCTATTTTCTCTGTTTGGAGACCCCTGGCCTTCCTGCCTGTTACTCTCTCAGAGTCCCATGGCTTTCTAGCCAGGAAGCAGAGGGCACTAAAGAGTACACAGGGCAAGGAGTTGAGATTGTTTATGTCTTTAAACAAGCTTTTTTCTGTTTTGCTCTCTGCTCTCTCTGCTCCTGTCTCTCTGTCTCTTTCCACTAAATGATGTTTAACTCCTTTGAAGAGCCCTTTAGAATGTTTACTTTATACAGCGCTCCTACTAGCAAACAGGCTAAGAAAATATTTGTTAAAATAAAAGATTCATTGTTGTTTTTCAATTCACACTTTCATTTACCAAAGTGACACATGACCTTCTAAACAATTAAAGCCGAATATGGAGAAAAGAAGTGAGATGTACCTTGCCTTTTAGCTCTCTGATTGCTAATTTTCTATTGCAGAAGGAATAGGAAAACTGTAGAAATCCAGTACATTGCATTAGAATGTTATTTTTCAACCTCCCCTCTTCTATGACTATTGTTCTTGAATCTCTAGACGTTCTGTTTTCTTTTAACAGAAGAAATCTCCTTCATCTTGCTTGCTGCTGCTGCTGCTGCTAAGTCACTTCAGTCGTGTCCGACTCTATGCAACTCCATAGACGGCAGCCCACCAGGCTCCTCTGTCCGTGGAATCTCTAGGTAAGAATAATGGAGTGGGTTGCCCTTTATGTCTCCATATCTTGCTTACGGTTGGTTTATACCATTGCCACATTCTCTCCATGGCAATAGAGAATGAGGGTTGGTGCTTCAGCCTCTTGAATATGGACTTCCAAGCATTTCTCATTTTGATCTACAATTTCAGCTTTACTCACCCTTTTGTTTGAAAGCAGGAAGTCTTCAGGCTCTAGGACAGTCTTGCTGAAATTCTGTGATGCTAAGTTGGATCTCTTTCTTCTTACACCCCTCTTTACACACTATAACTTCCTATTATAAAATAGTTACATCTGCCTCTTCCTATTTTCTCAAACATGTTAAGATTTTGTTTCCCTCTGTATATTAACATTTTCTTGTTGTTCTTGTACTTTTAATAGCTTTGGTTTTTGTTTTCTTTTAACTACATTTGCTTTCATTTTATTATGATCTCTAAAGAAAAGTACTTTTAATTAGAAAATATCTTTAATTAGAAAATGTCTATGCGTAGCATAAACTATTAGTTGCCTACCCAAAGTAGTGGTTCTCAAACTTTAATGTGCATCAGAACCACCTGCAATTCTTGTTAAAACTCAATTTGTGAAGCACTATCTTCAATTTTCTGAGTCAATCAATAGTTTGGGATGGGGCCTGGAATGTGCTTTTCTGATAAATTCAAATGTGATGTTGATAATGTTATCCTATGGACCTAACTTTAAGAACCACTTGGTTAAGATATCCTATTTTGGTCAGATATTGGGGAGCAGTGCATTCATGGAAAAAGGGACCTAGTCTGAAGCATGAATTTTGATTGGTGGACAATCATGGTGACACTAGCCTGTCTCCTTTGCTTGTTATTAGTGCACATGTAGGCATATTTCTCAGATTTGGCTGAGGAAAAATCTTGAAGATTTCTAGAAAAGCATTCCTACCTAATTTTAAATATAATTGTGTGTATACACATATTTATATATATATATACACACACATACATATATATATATGTGCTCTGTCTAAAAAGCTATGGTTTTTCCAGTAGTCATGTATGGATGTGAGAGTTGGCCTATAAGAACGCCAAGAACTGAAGAATCAATGCTTTTGAACTGTGGTGTTGGAGAAGACTCTTGAGAGTCCCTTGGACTGCAGGGAAATCAAACCAGTCAATCCTAAAGGAAATCAGTCCTGAATATTAATTGGAAGGACTGATGATGGTGCTGAAACTCCAATACTTTGGCCACCTGATGCGAAGAACTGACTCATTGGAAAAGACCCAGATGCTGGGAAAGATTGAGGGCAGGAGGAGAAGGGGACGACAGGAGATGAGATGGTTGGATGGCATCACTGACTCGATGGACATGAGTTTGAGCAAGCTCCAGGAGTTGGTGAAGGACAGGGAAGCCTGGCATGCTACAGTCCGTGGGGTCACAGAGTTGGATATGGCTAAGTTCCTGAACTGAGCTGAGCTACCAGGGAAGCTTGTACATACATACACAAATACATATATCAGTTCAGTTCAGTTCAGTCACTCAGTCATGTCTGACTTCTTGTGACCCCATGAATCGCAGCACACCAGGCCTCCCTGTCCATCACTGAGTTCACTCAAACTCATGTCCATCGAGTCAGTGATGCCATCCAGCCATCTCATCCTCTGTCATCCCCTTTTTCTCCTACCCTCAATACCTCCCAGCATCAGAGTCTTTTCCAATGAGTCAGCTCTTTCCATGAGGTGGCCAAAGTACTGGAGCTTCAGCTTTAGCATCATTTCCTCCAGAGACTACACACTTACATATACACACATACATACACATACATATAGGACTTGTGGGAAGATCCCAAGAACTTGATGATCCCTTTGAGTCTGACTTACATAATTCCAGATGTTTTATTTTATGAAGTCTGTCCTGTGGTTGTGGACTCACCAAGACTATTTAATTTTGTTTTTCAACCAGTTTCTTACTCAAAATGAGCAAGTTTCTATATTGCTATCCCCTTCTACCTGGATGGGGTTTATGTCTTAATAATTTTACACCATGGTTGTAACTCTTAATGATTCTTGCTTTCTGTTTAAGCTATTTAAGAGTATTTATTAATAAAAGTGGGCTTCCCATATGGCGCTAGTGGTAAAGAACCCATCTGCCAATGCCAGTGCTAGTGGTAAAGAACTTAAGAGACATGGGTTCAATCCCTGAGTCAGGAAGATCCTCTAGAGGAGGGCATGGCAACCCACTCCAGTATCCTTGCCTGAAGAACCCCATGGAAAGAGGAGCCTGGTGGGGTCACAAAGAGTTGGACATGACGGAAGCAACTTAGCATGGCACAGCGTTAATATAAAGTAATCTTAGCATTATACCACTGAAAATCTTAAACATATTCTAAAATCCTCTTTTTTGCTCTATGTTTTCCTGTTTAGGCCAGCTGCTGTAACCAGTAGCTCCAAGAAAGTGCTGCAGCCCCAAGGTGAAGTTGATATAATAGATTTCCTGGGAAACAGCATGAAGAGGTCTTGACATATGGGTACCTCAGGCTCACCATTAGACAAAATTTTCTATTTTGAGTTATTAATATAAACAAAGATTTTTAATTTTCCAAGAGGTCATCATATACGAATTTTTTAGTCATTAACACTGGGCATAATTTTGGATAATGCTGATGGTATTATCAATCTCAAAATTTCAGTGACATAGTTTTATTTGGTTTTTTCATGACACAACAGCCAAATGGAAGTGTTCCCTATTGGTGGACTTGGGGCTCTGTTTTACAGCATCACTCAAGGACCCAGGCTCATGGAAATTTCATATATTGTTTTTGAGATTTTTCTGGGCTTTGACATTGAGTCTGCAGAAGAAAGGAGAAGTTGTTTCCTATGAAAGGTTTTATGGGACAAGTCTGAAATTGACACACATATTTCTGTCTACATTTCCTTGGGCAGAACTCAATTATATGGCCTCACTTTGTGTCTCTTCAGAAAGATAAGTAATGAGTTACTAAGGAAGTGATTTTTATGCCATCTTCTACAGGTTTTTTACATATGATTAAAAATAAACAAAATGTTCCTATTTAAGAAACTATATATTGCCAGATGTATGATAACAGCTACTTATAAAATCATAAATTGACTTTACTAAAAAATATTTTCATAAATTTTTAATAAGAAGTGGTCTAAATGAGTCAGACTTCATTTTTAATATATTTTTTCAGGTCCCACTGAGAAGAGAAATGGACATTTTTGAAATTATGATGTATATAACTGCATCTATCAAGATTTTCCAAGAACCTATTGCAACAAAAAAATGTAGAGTACATAAGGAGGTTGTTAACCCAAAAATAAGAGTTCTGTAATGGTTTTCTACACAAGAAGATTTATCAGCTATGTTTTTAAAGATGAGTAGAAGATAGCCATGAGCAAAAGGCAGCAATATATGCCAAGAGACATAGTGTATTTCAGGATTTTGAGGGTTAAGTATGGCTGCAGTGCACGAGGGAGCAAGACACGGAATGGAAAGATGGTCTGTGTTAATGCAGAGAGAGTAAACTGTTCAAAGTGTGTGCTCCTTCCTTGGTATAGAACTGTTACTGAGAACTGGCTAACTAACATGTGGCCATATGACTGAATTTCAGCCAACGGAGTTTGAGAAGAAACAAATGTTATTACATCCAAGCTAAGAATCTTAAGCAGCAGGTGAGCCTTCACCATACTGTTTCTCTTCCATTGGTTTATGCTGAGACCCTAAGAGATGACAGAATTACAAAACAGAGGTTTTGTGGTCCTGAAACACTGTGTGAATGAAGGCTGCCCATGGATTAGAAATTTTCACCTTGTCAGTTATGGGAAAGAGAAAGAAAGTTGGAGTGATTTGTTATAGGAGCTATCAGCATCCAGACTGGTCAATTCTGGAAAAGTTGGGCAGGAACCACAAGTTAAAGGTCATACACTGTGCTGAAGAGATTGGGTTTGATCTTGGAGACTGAAGTATGATACAATTTTAAGTATGAAAAAGACACTATTAAGCTCTTGCTTTGCATGCATACTAAGTCACTTCTTGCTTTAAGAAGGACTAAATTGTGACAGAGTGATTTGTAGAGTAGGAAGAGGAAGGAGATCACTTTAGTGACAAAAATGCTTTCCTGAAAAATACGAGAGAGATCGTGTTTAGTGAAACCCACTGGAGTGGGTTGCTAGTTCTTGCTATCAGTTAAATATTTAACAGTTTCCAGAGGGTCTAAGTAAAAAGCCCATTACCAATCTTAACAAGGACAATTTTATTGGAATGCTAAGAATGGACACAATATTTCAGTGATTTACAGAATAAAAAGGAAGTAATGAAATATAGACAACTTTAGGACTTTTTTAAAAGTAAATAAAATGACTGCTAATCAAGCTTACTTAAAAGTAAGCATAAGCAATTATAAGATTACGAACCAAAAAGATGTAATGAAAAGCCCTAAAAGGAATCAAGTTCATTGGACTAACACTTTTTGATAGAAAACATTAACTTTTTTGGATTCATCACAAGCAAAAACAAGAGAAGAGACCCTTTAATAAAACTCTAAGAACAATTTGAAGCCCTGTTAATGGAGGAACTTCATATTCAGGTTATAAGGTCTCATGCTTACAAAAAACAAATTTTTGATTACTGAGTCAGAGGATGAGCTTGAGTGTTATCCCCCTTTCAGTTCAATTCAGTTCAGTCGCTCAGTCGTGTCCAGCTCTTTGCCACCCCCATGAATCACAGCACGCCAGGCCTCCCTGTCTATCACCAACTCCCGGAGTTCACTCAGACTCGCGTCCATTGAGTCAGTGATGCCATCCAGCCATCTCATCCTCGGTCGTCCCCTTCTGCCCCCAATCCCTCCCAGCATCAAAGTCTTTTCCAATGAGTTAACTCTTCGCATGAGGTAAAATAAAGTAACTCATTACAAACAAACCCCCACAGAAGGTTAATAATACCTACCTCTTCTCAATGAGTCATTATAGTAACAATGTCACGTTAATCTGAGATCATTTTTGATAGCATATAAAGTCAATAGGGAAAAATCTCAATTATTTAATTACACTTTTTCATGTTTGCGCTTTGCTTGCTTTCTCCTCTGATCACATTACTGCTTGCTTGTTATCACTTGCACTCAAGTCACCAATGAATTCATCATTGAAAACATACATATGGCAGCTACTTATGATTTTGTTAGATGTTACCTTTACTTTCATTAGTCTAGTGTTCATGGTAATTCAACATTTTATGTACTTTTTTTTTTTAAAGAAAACTTTAGTATTAATCTTTCCAGTAATGATGTAAACTTAGTTCTGTTTTGTTTTGTTTTCTTTGTTTTTGCTCATTTTGTTTTGTGGTACAAGGAAGAAACTGCTTGATATTGAAGAAATATGCAAAGAAACTCAGATGGTAAACTGAATTCATTTGCAAAGTAGTATCATTTAAAATCATACCAGATCAGGGGTTGCATTTATTTGTGTGGTCCCTTATTCTGGGAAAATTGTATTGTGCCAGCCTGCCTTTCAACACATGAGAATTCTTGCACCAGAATTTTGATGAAGCAAGTGGCACTAGTGCTAAAGAACCCACTTGCTAAGACAGGAGACATAAGAGATGTGGGTTTTATCCCTGGGTTGGGAAGATTCCCCTGGAGGGGGAAATGGCATCCCACTCCAGTATTCTTGCCTGGGAAATCCATGGACAGAGGAGCCTAACGGGTGACAGTCCATGGGATCACAGAGTCAGACACAACTGAAGTGAATTAAGCATGATTACAAATATATTCATTTGTAATGAATATATATATATATTCATATCTATGTGAATAGATAGATAGATAACGGTGAAGAAAAAAGTTTCATCAGTTAAGTTCAGTTCAGTTGCTCAGTCATGTCTGACTCTTTGCAGCCTATGAACCGCAGTACGCCAGGCCTTCCTGTCCATCACCAACTCCCTGAGTTCACCCAAACCCATGTCCATTGAGTCAGTGATGTCATCCAACCATCTCAACCTTTGTCATCCTCTTCTCCTACTGCCCTCTATCTTTCCCAACATCAAGGTCTTTTCAAATGAGTCAGCACTTTGCATCAGGTGGACAAAATATTGGAGTTTCAGCACCAACATCAGTCCTACCAATGAACACCCAGGACTGATCTCCTTTAGGATGGACTGGTTGGATCTCCTTGCAGTGCAAGGGACTCTCAAGAGTCTTCTCCAACACCACAGTTCAAAAGCATCAATTCTTTGGCACTCAGTTGGCTTTATAGTCCAACTCTCACATCCATGCATGACCACTGGAAAAACCATACCCTTGACTAGACGGACATTTGTTGAGAAACTAATGTCTCTGCTTTTCAACATGCACTCTAGGTTGGTCATAACTTTCCTTCCAAGGAGTAAGCGTCTTTTAATTTCATGGCTGCAATCACCATCTGCAGTGATTTTGGAACCCAGAAAAATAAGGTCAGCTACTGTTTCCAATGTTTTCCCATCTATTTGCCATGAAGTGATGGGACTGGATGCCAGGATCTTCATTTTCTGAATGTTGAGCTTTAAGCCAACTTTTTCACTCTCCCCTTTCACTTTCATCAAGAGGCTCTTTAGTTCTTCTTCAGTTTCTGCCATAAGGGTGGTGTCATCTGCATATCTGAGGTTATTGATATTTCTTCCAGCAATCTTGATTCCAGCTTGTGTTTCTTCCAGCCCAGCATTTCTCATGATGTACTCTGCATATAAGTTAAATAAGCAGGGTGACAATATACAGCCTTGATGGACTCCTTTTCCTATTTGGAACCAGTGTATTATTCCATTTCCAGTTCTACCTGTTCCTTCCCGACCTGCATACAGGTTTCTCAAGAGGCAGGTCAGGTGGTCTGGTATTCCCATCTCTTTCAGTTTATTTTTCACAGTTTATTGTGATCCACACAGTCAAAGGCTTTGACATAGTCAATCAAGCAGAAATAGATGTTTTTCTGGAACTCTCTTGCTTTTTCCATGATCCAGTGGATGTTGGCAATTTGGTCTCTGGTTCCTCTACCTTTTCTAAAACCAGCTTGAACCTCAGGGAGTTCACGGTTCACATATTGCCGAAGCCTGGCTTGGAGAATTTTGAGCATTACTTTACTAGCGTGTGAGATGAGAGCAGTTGTGCAGTAGTTGGAGCATTCTTTGGCATTGGCTTTCTTTGGGATTGGAATGAAAACACCTTTTCCAGTCCTGTGGCCACTGCTGAGTTTTCCAAATTCACTGGTATACTGAGTGCAGCACTTTCACAGCATCATCTTTCAGGATTTGAAATAGCTCAACTGGAATTCCATCACCTCCACTAGCTTTGTTCATAGTGATACTTCCTAACAACCAATTTAATAGCTATGCAATAACAAATATTGTGATGTTTGAAGGAATGCCATTTGCATTTATTAGTCTGGTAAATAGATTCCAAATTATTCCTTTATGGAGTACTAAATTTCAAATCCATTCTTTAGACATAGGGATAATGCAAATTATTGCATTAAGAAATTAATAATAAATTTAATCTGGGTTGTGTAGATGATAAATTCAAAGAATTCATGATAGGTGCTAATACATTTTTTTAACTCATAATTTAATGAAAGTTTTTAAAATGGAAGTAAATATCTATCATTGATCTTTTATTTTGATTCATTTCAGAAAGATATAATCTAGGTGGATTTTAATGTGAATGTGCTGGATCATTTTAATTCCCTTTGTATATCAGGCCTAAATGCTTTCCAAAATAATTTTACCAAATTTGTTTCAACATGTAAGATAAATGGGTTCTATCCCTGGGTCAGGAAGATTCCCCTGGAGGAGTGGATGGCAACCTCTCCAGTATTCTTGCCTGGAGAATCCCATGGACAGAGGAACCTGGCAGACTATGGTCCATAGTGTTGTAAAGAGTTTGACATGACTGAGGTGACTTAACACACATGCAAGCATTTATTTATACTTCTATTTATAGAATGAATTATATGAAAATTCAGTTCAGTTCAGTTCAGTCACTCAGTCGTGTCCGACTCTTTGTGAGCTCATGAATCACATCACACCAGGCCTCCCTGTCCATCACCAACTCCCGGAGTTCACCCAGACCAACGCCCATGGAGTCAGTGATGCCATTCAGCCACCTCAGCCTCGGTCGTCCCCTTCTAATTCGGCCCCCAATCCCTCCCAGCATCAGAGTTTTTTCCAGTGGGTCAACTCTTCGCATGAGGGGGCCAAAGTTCTGGAGCTTCAGCTTCAGCATCATTCCTTCCAAAGAAATCCCAGGGCTGATCTCCTTCAGAATGGACTGGTTGGATCTCCTTGCAACCCAAGGGACTCTCAAGAGTCTTCTCCAACACCACAGTTCAAAAGCATCAATTCTTCAGTGCTCAGCCTTCTTCACAGTCCAACTCTCACATCCATACATGACCACTGGAAAAACCATAGCTCTTACTAGACGGACCTTAGTCGGTCAAGTAATGTCTCTGCTTTTGAATATACTATCTAGGTTGGTCATCACTTTTCTTCCAAGGAGTAAGTGTCTTTTAATTTCATGGCTGAAATCACCATCTGCAGTGATTTTGGAGCCCAGAAAAATAAAGTCTGACACAGTTTCCACTGTTTCCCCATCTATTTCCTATCAAGTGATGGGACCAGATGCCATGATCTTCGTTTTCTGAATGTTGAGCTTTAAGCCAACTTTTTCACTCTCCTCTTTCACTTTCATCAAGAGGCTCTTTAGTTCCTCTTCACTTTCTGCCATAAGGGTGGTGTCATCTGCATATCTGAGGCTATTGATATTTCTCCCATCTGACACTATTTCCACTGTTTCCCCATCTATTTCCCATGAAGTGATGGGACCAGATGCCATGATCTTCGTTTTTTGAATGTTGAGCTTTAAGCCAACTTTCTCACTCTCCTCTTTCACTTTCATCAAGAGGCTTTTTAGTTCCTCTTCACTTTCTGACATAAGGGTGGTGTCATCTGCATATCTGAGGTGATTGATATTTCTCCTGGCAATCTTGATTCCAGCGTGTGCTTCATCCAGTCCAGCGTTTCTCATGATGTCCTCTGCATACAAGTTAAATAAGCAGGGTGACAATATACAGCCTTGACATACTCCTTTTCCTATTTGGAACCAGTCTGTTGTTCCATCTCCAGTTCTAACTGTTGCTTCCTGACCTGCATACAGATTTCTCAAGAGGCAGGTCAGGTGGTCTGGTATTCCCATCTCTTTCAGAATTTTCCACAGTTTATTGTGATCCACACAGTTAAAGGCTTTGGCATAGTCAATAAAGCAGAAATAGATGTTTTTCTGGAACTCTCTTGCTTTTTCCATGAACCAGTGGATGTTGGCAATTTGATCTCTGGTTCCTCTGCCTTTTCTAAAACCAGCTTGAACATCAGGAAGTTCAGGATTCACGTATTGCTGAAGTCTGGCTTGGAGAATTTTGAGCATTACTTTACTAACATGTGAGATGAGTGCAATTGTGTGGTAGTTTGAGCATTCTTTGGCATTGCCTTTGGGATTGGAATGAAAATTGGAATAGTGTTAGAGACAAACCTAAAAACCTAGGTGAGAGTCAGGGTTCTTGCTCACGCAGCATAGCAATTCTTTCAAGTTGACCATCCTGCTTGTTGCAATAAAATCGTGTCAATTAGCCAAGTAGTGTTAGGCACAGGCTTAGCCACAATGCATGCTTGATAATAAGCCTAAAGATCTGAAAAAAAAAAAAAAAAAAAAAAGAAAGAAAACTAAGGAACAAAAGGATAATGGAACAGATCCATTCTAACATGGGTTCCCTGTTTCTTTCTCATGCTTTCACCTTCTCATAGAATATTTTCCAGTGAATGCCTCTGCTCCAGGGACTTTTATTCTTTTTCCTCTTCTGCATTATTCTTGCTAATTTTAAATGTCTGCTCTTTTCTTGTGTTATTTTCTCTAGTTGGAACTCCACACTCACTCCCTTGGTGCCATGATTGTTCATTTCTGTGAAGCCTTTCCCAAAGCCCTACCTCTTAGAAGACTTCCCAGTCTTAGTAAACAGTTTTGGTTAAGCCAAGTTAGCCTGATACCACTAAGTCCCACACATTGTATTTCCTCCATATATTGTTTCATTTCACCTTCCAAAAACACTCTGCAATGCATGGTATGTTTTCCATTTTACACTGGAGTCAACAGAAGGCCAGAACATCCAGTTACTTCTCCAAGGGTACCCTGCTGGGAAGTGGTACATGATGGATAAAACTCCCTCCTTTGCTAGCCAGCAGCCTGATGTTGGCTCATCATAGACTCCGTTCATCCTTCTTTCCTTAGTGGTGAATAGTGAAAGGGTGACATCAAGTTAAAGGACAAAGATTATAAAAAAGGTCTTTCTGAATCAGCCCCTGCTGAACCAAGTTGTGGTATACCACAACTAGGGAGCAGTAACTAAAGTTTGGAAAATAGTATTTTGGTCAAATTTTAATGGTGAGCTGTGTCACTTCCACACTACTGTTCTAAGATCTGTTCTGTCGAGCAGTTAATTAATTCTCTTGGGGCAATTACCCGGCCACCAGAAAAGATCTGCTGCCGGCCCTTGCCTCTAGGCACAGTCTGTGCTAAATAAGCAGCAGGAGAACCTTGAAGTGGCAGTTCTGTAACCACTTCTTCCTGAGGTCAGCACTTCATGAATTTGTGTGTTCTGGGCCCAGCAGCACAGCATCCTACAAAGGTGGGTGTTCTGTAAGTGCTTTTTAATGATGGTGGTGCTGATGATGTATGAAGGTCTGTTTATACTTGCAGAGAGAGTCGCATATTTTAACAAGAGGGACTTTTGATTGGCATTTCAAAGAGGCTGGTGTTGTTGGAAAATGTCAGCACCCTGCATAGGAGGCACTTCATAACTGTTAAGGGATTGGGTCGGCTAAGGGGATTAGGATAATTGTTTTGGAGTGAATGGGCCAGCTCAGTGGAGGTGACCTGAAGTCATTTTAATGGGCCTAGTCCAGCCCGTGGTGACAACTCATGCCAGTGGATTAAGATGCTCTGATGGAAATTCCCAATCATTGCTGAGCACTAGTTCCATTGGGATACTGGCTGCCCTATTGTATTGCTATGTCTGGTAGGCTGACTCAATTTCTGGGCTCAAACAAAGAAATTCTGATCAAAGGACCTGCTACCCCACCATGTGGCACAGGGCTCCTTCGCCTCTGAAGATGAAAGGTGCCTATTTCCATGGTGCTTCTCATTTTGGGAGAGCCTTTTAATTCGCGCCAGTTCAAGATCAATCAGGGATGAAGTCAAACACCGTCAGCATAGAAAGTCCTGTGGATGAAAGTCAAGGAGAAAAAACTTCTTTCTCCTAAGTAAGCACCAGGCTGGGTGGCTGACAGTTAATATTGCATCAAGTTGACCAGCTTGAGGAAGAAAAGATAAGCTCTGGAATGAATGCAGATGTAGATTCAAAGATCAAAAAGAAGAGTAGTTTATATTATATCCTAGTAGTTCCTATCTGTCTGCAACCTTTTCTCATACGATTGAAATGCAATATGAGTGAACACCTCAAATTTCATGTGTTGGTTGGCCAGCCCCAAGTGACTGAATCAGGTAAATCCAAAGGCCAAAGTTTCAGATGCGTCATTGCCCTTCATGTTTAGAGCCTTGCACTTCAGCCAGTTTGAATTTCTTTGTGTATGAAACCCTCCATTGACCATAAACATCACTACCATCCTAAAAGAACACAAAGAGGCTATTCTAGAAACAAAAACTGGTTTTTGCCACAAGTTTCTTATGTCATGAGTATTTAGGGATAATTAACTCCCGACCGATAGTTTCAGATTTTGCAATGTTGCCAGGTAGCCTAGAAATTTGAAGTAATAATGCTTTCCATGAATGACAGTTTGTCTGAAACAGAGCTCTTTAAAGAAGTGGTCAGGCTGGAAAAAGTGGGAAGTTCAGGGAAGCCTCATAGCTTGAGTGTCACTGACCACGGAATGTGCGAGTTTTGTGGCAATGTGAGACTTGCACCTGCAACAAACTTTGGGTTTGTCTAGAATGCATACCGAGGACCTGTATATACAAATGGCTCTTAGCCTAGAAATTCCATGCCTTCCCACAGCGGTTTAGTAAGCAGAATCTTAATACACACATTATGTACCTGGCCCAGGCCGTCTATAATTATTTTAGCTCCTTTGGTGAGTGGACAGTAACTTTTGCAGAGGTTGGAACCTTTCCTTTTTGAGTTGTTGAAAGGTACTTTATGGAGCAAAATGGGTCCAAGATAGCTCTTCTTTAAATTAAAAAAACCCTTCTTTAAATTAAAATTTACTGTTTCTCTTTGTAGCACTGGCTTGCTGAGGACATATTTATCTCTGAAACTACTCACTCTGGATTCTCAAAGGGCTAAGGAGAGTCATGGAGATTTTGATGAAATAGGCCACAGCTTTGAACTATTCCTTTTCTAGAATAGTGTCAGAATCACTGTGGGTGGTTGTTCAAAATCAAGATTCTTGAAATTCAGTGCAGGTTCCTGAATCAAAATCTATAATGCTGGTTCAGGAATCTTCTCATACACACAAGTTTGATACGCATTTTTGTAGACCTCTGCCTGGTGCCACCAGATCTTTATCATGGACCCATGCTGCGTCTTTTGTCGAGTCTTGGGTGAATGTTTGCCATGCTTATACCAAAATTCACCTAATTTTTGGCTGCCCATTTTTTGTCTGAATCATGGGAGGTACATGGTTGTCTAAATGATTTATCTAGACCAGAAACAAGGATTTTGATCCCTTTCCCGACCCTCTCTTCCTCTTCCCCATCCTTCCTTCCCACCTTTCTTCTTTGAAAACTTTCCTGGCCTCAGTTACAAACATATGTGACATCCTAAGGAAGATGGAGGAGAATATGCCAGACCACAATGAAATGTCAAGGTGAGCCACCTCGTTTTGGGTGTTCATGTCAATGTGTGAGAGGGAGAAGATATTTGCAGGTGGGTTCTCCAGGGGGAGCATGGCATGTAGCAAGGCTTTTGGGGAGAGCACAGTAGAGAAGGAAGGCTGAATGTTGAAGAAGGAAGCAAAGATGTCATCTGTGAGGGAAGATAAAATGGTAGCGAATGGAAGATGTCCAAGTATGCAGTTCTGCACAAAATACAACCTGTGTAACTGTGTGGGAGGAGGCTATATGAGGAAGACGAGTTCAAAGAAATGCTTTAACTTCTGATTGAGCCAAAGAGATGATTATTCACTTGCTTATGTCCAGAAACATGGTATCACATGAAGTTTTAGCCAATGCCCTTTCATTCTGATCACTTCCAAATCCTAAAGATAAAATCCTAAAAGTAACAGGAAATGTACCTGGGTAACTGTCTCATTCTCACAAACATCTTTGACAGAACACATGTCAAAATTAGGTTCCCTTTTCATGATTCAGGTAAATGTGAGTATGTGTAACTACAAGGAATCAAGTATTTCAGTCTGAACTTGCCTTAAGTCATGACAAAACATGATGTGATTGGGAAGCACTAAAAAGTGGATTCTTTTTCTTAATAATTAAATTTATTTATTTTTAATTAAAGGATAATTACTCTCCAATATTGTGTTGGTTTCTGCCAAACGTCAACATGAATCAGCCATAGGTATACATATGTCTCCTCCCTTGTGAACCTTTCTCCTATCTCCTACCCCGTCCCACCCCTCTAGGTTATTACAGAGCCCTGGTTTGAATTCCTGAGTCACACAGCAAACTCCCATTGACTATCTATTTTATGTACGGTAATATATGTTTCCATCTTACTCTCATCATAACTCCCACCCTCTCCTTCCTCCCACTCCCCGCTGTGTCCATAAGTCTGTTCTCTATATTTGTGTCTCCATTGCTGCCCTGCAAATAGCTTCAACAGTACTGTCTTTCTAGATTCCATATATATGTATTAATATATATTTGTTTTCCTCTTTCTGCTTACTTCACTCTGTATAATAGGCTCTAGGTTCATCACCTCATTAGAACTGACTCAAATATGTTCCTTTTTATGGATGAATATTATTCCATTGTATATATGTACAACAGCTTCTTTATCCAATCTACAAGCAATAAATGCTGGAGAGAGTGTGGAGAAAAGAACCCTCTTGCACCGTTGGTGGGAATGCAAATTGATACATAGATTTCTTAAAAAACTGGGAATAAAACCACCATATGACCCAGCAATCCAACTATTAGGCATATACCTTGAGGAAACCAAAATTGAAAAAGACACAGTGTTCATTGTAGCACCATGTACAATAGCTAGAACAAGGAAGCAACCTAGATGTCCACTGACAGATAAAGTGGATTTTACCATCTGAGCCACCAGGAAGCCCAACACTTTGCCTTAAGTAGTGACAAAACATGAGATGACTAGGGGGCACCCTGAGGCCTCTCCCTGTACTCTCTTTTTCACCTTCCAGCCTCCAGTGCTTCTGTTAATTCTATCAGAAGAACTAGTCCTTTGGATTAGACATTATACTTAGGAGTCCCACATCACTGAGCATGAAGAACCATTGCACAACAGCTACTTAGTGAAAGTAGGTAGCTTTCAACCCTAAAATGTGATGGCCAGGAGACTTTTGATTAGAGAGAGAGGGATGGAGAGGTTCCGTGAGGTGTGAGCGATTGATTGAAGAAGGCAGACTTGACGAATGTCACGCGGTGAGGTCAGGAGACCAGCATCAGGGAATAAAGGAAACTTAAAGGCAATGCTGAGGGAAAAAATACCAAAGACAACATTTTCTTGCTTCCTGATCAGCTGCTGGGCTAGACCTGATTGTGGGTTTATTGGAATGCAAAAAAAAAAAAAAAAAATAGGTGCAGACGCTGAGGCCAGGAGAAGTTGGGTATATTTTAATGTAATGCACAGACATAACCTGGAACAGCAGTCAGAGCCTGTGTCACCCTGCTGTGTAGCCTTTCAGTTCAGTTCAGTTCAGTCGCTCAGTTGTGTCTGCTCTTTGCGACCCTATGAATCGCAGCACACCAGGCCTCCCTGTCCATCACCAACTCCCAGAGTTCACTCAGACTCAGGTCCATCGAGTCCGTGATGCCATCCAGCCATCTCATCCTCCGTCGTCCCCTTCTTCTCCTGCCCCTAATCCCTCTCAGCATGAGTCTTTTCCAATGAGTCAATTCTTCGCATGAGGTGGCCAAAGTACAGGAGTTTCAGCTTTAGCATCATTCCTTCCAAAGAAATCCCAGGGCTGATCTCCTTCAGAATGGACTGGTTGGATCTAGCCTTTAGCCAACTATTATTTTCTCTACATTAAACCCACACTGATGGATTACTGTAGAGAAAGGATGAACCAATTCTTTTAATTTGTCTCAAGCTGAAGGAAAAGATAATTGACCTTATTCTCCTAACCTTGAAAGAAAGAACAAAATTCATGTAATTTTTCTCCTCTGGCAGGATTAGTTCTAATGGTTTATGTCCATGACAGTTGAATTTCCTGGAGAAAAGTATCATAAAAATTGAAGTTATAGGTTTTTAAACCCTGGTCATAAATTTTTTTTCTTAAGTGAAAAAGAGGAGACACAATGGTTTCTTCTCTTTTCCTTCTCACCTGTCCTGCTACTTGAGTTTCTGATTCTTGGTTGTGCACCAAGGACACTGGGGATGTGAGAGCAACATGATTGTGTAATATTCAGCTCTACCAAGGGGGCAGATTTGGGTCCAGAGATCTTGCCACTTGGGTGTGTGTCTACCTTCTCCCTCATGGATACAGTCAAGGACTGATTCTAAAGTAATGGGAGCAATATTCACAAACTCATGTGAAAATCAGCCTCACTATTTTAGAACTGGGCTTGAGTGTTTTCAGTGCAGTTGGGTGTGAGCATAAGCTGTCATGGGGCCTTTGGCAAACAGAAGAGAGCATGTCATGCCCACATGGATGAGAACAGGTACAAAAAACCAAAAACCTGTGCAGACCAACCAACAAAAAAAACAACAGCAACAGTAAAACCTCAAATATAAAATGCTGATCAGATTCCATTTCTGGGGCTCCTGTTGATGATTCCTGCTTTTAAATCCTGTTTCATATTTACATGTGCCCTTCCAAACTCAAAATGAAACCACTTTGGGATTATGGCATATTTGGGGTCACTTACCTTTCTTGTTATATTTAAAACTAAACTAGTGATTGAAAGACAAATAACTAAGGGGTATGCATTTCTTTGACCTTTAAAATAGACTATAAATATACCTCAAACATTGGAATTTAAGTATTTAATATTATACTATTTTGTTGGTTGATTTATATGGAGTTAAAATATTTCTCAACATAATATTCTGAGATGACTCTAGCAAAAGGAAAGGACTTTCAGAAATATTCTAAATAGCAAAGGATTCAAAAGCAAAATAATCTTTCACTATTGGAAGGCAGCACCTGTATAATGTTGCTATTACTGTTGTTGTTATTATTTCCTAATGTAGCAACATACCTGGTATACAACAAGGATTCAGTTCATGGTTGTTGAATTTTTAAAAAGTCAAAGTTATTCTATTATATTTCACCTTCTTCAGCATCTTTTATTTCAAATGAAATCCTAGGTAGGACTATCAGTGTAGTCAATAATTCGTCTGCCAGGATAACAGTGTGACAAAAATCGATGTCTTAAATTAGGGGAGAAAGGAAAAATAATACTATTCCCAGAGTCCTCAAGATAGAAAATGTCTTGGTGATTTTGTAATTTTTTCATGTCTTATTGAAATAAATGCAGCTTGGAACTGAAACGTCTACCAAGAGAACGATGTGCAGTACATCTGAGCCAGTTAAACCTTAATCGTGTAAATGAAACCTTTAAATTGTGTGAACCACTAGCAGCCTTGCAACTCTTTACATGTGCAAAGAATTGAATGAAGACATATGGTCACCATCAACTTGGTTATTTAATTCTGAGATGACACACGTATTAATCTAACTGAAAGGGGAAGCTACTATATAGCTGGTTGTAATTAGCCAACCACAAATTTCTATAACCACTTCAGTCTCAACCAAAGCCAAAATGGCATTTCATGATTACACACCATCCCACCCAGATTTGCATTTCCTGATGAATTCCCAAGGTTAGGATATGAGCCATACTGTAAAACCAACCCTCAATTACACCTTTTTAGAGGGGAAGATTAGTGGCAGGTGGTGCCTGCTATAAAAGCCTCATTAAAACACCTTCTGGTGGAGTTTCACAAAAGGAAGCCACCAGATGGAGACCCATCTCCACATGGTAGTCTTACCTCAAATGAGAGTTTCACCTGACACTTTGGGGACAGACAATTTTTTTCTCACCTAACAAGCCACTGAGGTTGAAAAGACGATCTATTAGGATTAATCGTACTTGATCACTAATCCATTGTAATGCCATATGGTGAAAGCGTTGTTCACTGTGAAGCCTGGAGCCAGGTAGAGCCCCTCTGGTAATGTAAACCCTCCCATTTTCCTGCAGCTAATCTAATTTCACCTCCTCCCAGACGTCAGATGCCAGAAATGATGCTTAACTCTTCCTCCACTGTCTCTGATGCCTTTTTGAATGGTAGCAAATCTGATCTCAAAGGTAATGACGCTGAAACCTGCTGACTAATTGGAAAATGATTTTCCTGGTGTTGCTTGCCTGGTGGGTTGGAGGGATAAAAGGTGTTTGTTCCATTGTGCACACATTCAAAGACTTACTCCTGGTCACCTTATCAACACAGCTTGGGGTGACTCATCTGCCCCTTTTCCCTAAGTGTTTTTGCCGAGTCTGTGATTTACTGGATTGGAACAATTGGCCAGCTGGGCAGAGAAAGTGAAGCTGACGTGTCAGGATAGATTCTGCCACCTTATGCAGTCCTTGAAATGGCAAGATTCTTTTCCACTGTGGTTGGCCTTTGGGGTGGATCCAAACATTTAAGTGCCAAATAGTATAACTCCCATGTTATATGTGTGTGTGTTCATAGACCTCTTGCATGTTTTGTGTTGTTATGAAGCACCTTCCTCTAAGTTGTTTTCCAGAAGAAAGATGGCCTTTCTTGCTCAAGACCCATGATACAAGTTGCATGCATCAGGATAATGACATGCATATGGCCACATCCTGCTGCTACTGCTAAGTCGCTTCAGTCGTGTCCAACTCTGTGCGACCCCATAGACAGCAGCCCACCAGGCTCCCTGGGCCCCACACATTTTGCCCTGGTCCTGGGGCCCTAATAGGGAGACTTAAATGGAGTAACTCCCAAGTTTCTGTGATATTTAACAGTCACTTGGTTCCAGTTCTAGAAGGACTTCCAGGGAAAACAGAGTAAATAATCCATCTGCAGTGTATACTAAATCATATCATTGAGAAAAGAATAGTTTTCCCAAAGTAATGCCATAGGGGGCTTGGCCTCTGGTCCATCCTAAGTGCAGTGGAGCACACCTTCCTAATAAACTGCTCCCCCAAATGCAATAGTTTTTAGAGAGTTACCAGCATTATAAGATCTAATCAGTGTTTCTTTATTGTATAATCATTGGGGAGGGGTGTTGGTGGGAGTGGAGAATGCTTCTTAAAATGCAGATTCTTAGGCATTAACCCACAGACTTGCAGAATTAGAATCTCTGGAGGTAAAATATAAGCAGTACTTTTTAAAGACAAGTTTCTCAGGTGACTCTGAGACACATTAAAATTTAAAGGTCTAAGAAAAAATCCAGGATCCTGTTCCTACTCTGAAATGCAGCCAGAGCCCCACAGATCACTACTCTCCTGTTTCCACATATTGACAGTGCTGTAACACCAGGTCAACGGAGGTCATGGGACCCTGAGTTGTTCTCTGAAGGGGAAGGGAAAGTACCTCCAATTGTGCTCTGGATCGAATTTGTGACTAGGCAGGGCTGTTATGAGTGTTTTCTGTTATCCAAATGGTATATCTAATATGTCCCATACTGTACATGTTTACAAAACACTTAAAAAATCTTAAATTTCTAATGACGCATATAAATCACTCTGGCTTTGTTCTTAGAGTTTATGCAGTCACCAGACACCACAGATAAAAACAGAGCCCTAGCATGGTGCAGCTGGAAGGCTCTGCCATTTTACAAACTGCTAGGTTGGGCCCTGGGGCCCAAATCTGCCCGTCAAGGACAATGGGGATCCTTTCTGTGAGTGCGACAGATTCAAGTGTGAGCTGGTGAGGGGTACAGGAAGCAGCTGGATGGCCAGGACAGCCGTCTCTCTGGGCTGGGGTCATCACACACCTTGGGACACTGGGGACACCGCAAAGTATGGAGGATAGTTCTCAGGTGTCTGGCTCCCCAGAGCACCCAGAGACACCACAATGGACTTATTCTCAAGTATTTGTGGGACAGGGCTTAGGAGAGGGGTCTAAGGCCCTGCATTGACCTATGAGAGTAACGGTCTGGACACTGGTTCTTGGACTCCATTCTTCCCTGGACGATCACTAGGCCTGGAGACTTGCATTAATCCTAAAAATGTGAAGCTAAATTTGACCTTCTTTCCAGTGTGTGTATACATGTGTGTACACATGTGTGTGCGCATCCATCTATTGCTTTTTTTCCCCCTTGTTGACCTGCCATTAGGAGAGAAAATGAATTCTGCAATGCTGTCTTCAACAAATGTGATGTCCAGTGACCCAGTGGAAGTCATGCTTATGTGAAAGGGGTACCTAGAATTGAGTTTATGATGTATCAAGTACACATGAGCCTGAGTTTCCTTGTCCTTTCTTTATTCTTCATTTGCATTATTTCTTTGATTATCAATTGCTACAAAATATTGCCCACCATCATTACAGCACAGCTCAAGGCTATGAAATTGAATATTCTGCTCTGATAAGAAAAGAATTAAGGTAAATTCTTACCAGGAAACATTGATGTTTGTCTTCAATATTTGTGCAATGCTAACTGAAATCTAAATTTTTCTTGCTATATTTCCCTGAATATTCTTCTTTTCCTTGGTTGTTGTTTCTTTGTTTTGTTTCTGTTCCTTCCCAGATTCTCCTCGTTGTATCTGGATAGTGTTGGGTTTAGTTGATGATGTCTGTTTGTGTCTGAATTTTGGTCATAGTCATGCCTAGAAAGCAACAGTTTGGTCAAAAGTTCTTCCAGTTTTCTGATTTTTTTTATTCTTCCTCCTGACATTGTTCTGGTTTTCCCCCCATCCCCCAACATTTTCCATTGTTTCCTTAAAGTCAAGATCTCTGTGTTTTCTAAGAATACAAAATACCTAAGTTGGATTCATTTGTGGTTGCTTGCCATGCACATTTCTGTGGGTCAGGGAAAAGTGAACACATGCATTTCTCGGGCCTCAGCTTTTTATGCCCTAATACATGGAAAGAACTGCTGGTTCTAGAAAGAAAAGAGATGGTCATGATACCCAAAAAACAATCCCCATGTTTTCCACACTCCTTAGTCAATTTGGTTATTAAAATACAATAAAATTCTTTTCTTCTGTAAAGCATTTACTCGTAGGGCTTTTATCTTCTCTAGTTACCTCAGATTTCCCCCAAAGAAGAAATATAAGCCCCAATTAGGGTCAGTGAGGGGAGGGAGGAGCAGAGTTAGGGGCCCAAATTCCCAGCGGCTGCTCTTACTAAACAGACCACAAGATTCTCTCAACCGACCTAATTTCTTCCTGTTTAACTAATCAAGGCTGAGAGTGACCTTGGCAGGCCTGGGGGTGGGAGCTGGGAAATGCTCCCCCAAAACGAGCGAGGGTGTATATCTGTTTACTACACAGCATGCTGGCCTCCAGCTAATGACATTAATCCCCCTACTGGGTTTTATTAGGAGACAGACAGGGAGCCACACTTCGGAGGGAATCAACTGCTTCTCCCCAGCCATCCGCCAGCTGCAGGGAGAAGCGGCTCTGGGATCAGCGCCTCTCCCCTTATTTGCTTTTCTCCCTCTATTATCCCTGACATGTTCACTGAACTACAGACTGCATATGTTTAAAAATAATTAAACGCGCTCCAAACAAATAGGCAATGTTTCCACGATCCCTGCAACGCACGTTCTGCGTGTTTTGACAGATTTTTCTGCTCCTTGGATTCATCAAGCAGTCTGGCTCTTTGCTGTCACTTCTGACAACCTGGCAGATAAACCCCCAGGGCAGGCTCACTGGCCCAAAGATTCCGGCTTTCCTGGCTCTGACCTTGAGGCACAGAGAACTTCAGGCTGAGGGTCCGGAGACCATAGGAAGGGATGCCCATCTGAGCTTCCAAGGCATCATGGTTTCTATGTGGAACCATGAGATGAAAGGCTAAAGAAGGGCAAAATAAATGTGAGTTTTTTTCTGAATGACTCTGCCATATTATACTGAGAAAAGAGCCTCAAATATAATTATGGGAGAAAGCAGAAGTCTACCCTGGGGCCTAAAGACCCTCCTCACCCCAGCCACCTATCAAATCTGGACTATGCACAACCCTTTCTGCAACCCCTTCATTTTTAACTCTTTGAAATTAAACTGCCTCTATTCAAAAATGAAGAGAAGGAAGAGAAGGTACAGCTTATAAAGTTATGTAAGATGCAGCATATCTTACATTGGAAAAGACCCTGATGCTGGAAAAGATTGAAGGCAGGAGGAGAAGGGGATGCCAGAGGATGAAATGGTTGGATGGCATCACTGACTCAATGGATATTAGTTTGAGCAAGTTCTGGGAGTTGGTGATGGACAGGGAAGCCTGGCTTGCTGCAGTCCATGGGGTCACAAAGAGTCAGACACAACTGAGTGACCGAACTGAACTGACTTAATATACAGCATCATAAATATGTATGAACATAGTTAATTAAAGAGAAGATAAAGAGTAAGGAAGTAAATAGACTTGGCAATGTGCAGGCACTAAAAGCACATTAAAAACGAGTCATCTTACTAAGTTTCTTAACTGAGATAAGGGTCTTCCTCCTACAAAGAATGTATTATGACATAATTGACAATGTCCTCAACAAGATTCATCAAGAAGACACATTGATAGATGATTGACAGTTTCTTGATTTCTCAATATAGGTTTGTGGAACCTTGCAAAAGCGTACCTCTTCTAGAGGAAATCTGTAGAGTCAGGAGTTTGTGGAGTATGTGTCCGAAATGTCAGCAAGGTGAATCGATACAGATTGGTCCCAAACACAGCCCTAATGGTCTGGCTTAATCAGGAATAGCTTTGAGAGAAAATTTAGGAACAGATACTCTCTAAATCCTTTAGGCAATACACTTAACAGCGATTTGAATCAATATCGATAGCAATTAAGGCACAGTAACATGAATTTACTCATTGGCTGCCCTGACAGTCAGTAGTGCCCAAGGTCATCCTAATATCATGTGACTCTTAAAAAAACAACAGGAACCAGAAGAAAAATACAAGCTTCTCCTCAGCGAAGAATTTTATAATGTGCTGCAAAATGGGTAATCTAGTACTAAGTTCTCTACCAGAAACTGGAAAACCATAGCCTGTGGGTCTGATCCTGCTGCCAGTCTTTATGTGGCCCACAAACTATAGTTTTGACATTTTTTTCAAATGGTTGAAGGAAAAAAAGAATAGTATTTTTTAAGATGTGATGATGATTTGAAATTTGATTTCATTATCTATAAATAAGGTTTTATTGGAACACAGCCATGTCCGCTCATTTATATATCCTGCATGGTGTCTTTCTGAAGAATTGCAAGAGAGTCTTCATGCCCTGCTAAGTCTAAAATATATATTGTTTGGCTCTTTACAGAAGGGGTTAGCCAAGCTCTCTCCTATATGATAAATATGATAAACAATAGAATATGACCACAGTATCATTGACTTTTTTTTGGTTATGAAAATAAAGCAGAGTCAAGGTTGGTTATGTTTTTTATAGGGCTATATTTTTCTTTGGAAGGACTGATGCTAAAGATGAAACTCCAGTACTCTGGCCACCTCATGCGAAGAGTTGACTCATTGGAAAAGACTCTGATGCTGGGAGGAATTAGGGGCAGGAGGAGAAGGGGACGACCGAGGATGAGATGGCTGGATGGCATCACTGACTCAATGGATGTGAGTCTGAGTAAACTCTGGGAGTTGGTGATGGACAGGGAGGCCTGGCGTGCTGCAGTTTATGGGGTCGCAAAGAGTCGGACACGACTGAGCAACTGAACTAAACTGATATGATAATATTCATCAAAGAACATAAGGCATGCTTTCCCTATGCTCATAGGGTCCACTTTTAAGACTTTATCCAGTACTGGAAATTGGGAAACAACATAGGTAGCTACAATATAGATAATGATTAAATGAATTATGTTATATTATACAAATACATAGCCTGCAGTCATTTTAAGGATGATGAGATTATGTATCAAGGACAGAAATATTTTGAAAGACATATACTCAGCCCACCTGCACTGTCACCACACATTTAGGAGGAAAAATCCTCTTTTTGTGGGGAAATTAATAGTCTTGGGCTTCTGTTCTGCTGATTAGGAAAAGCTATAGAATTACATGGAACAGAGGGAGGCAAAGTTGATTTATGTCTTACGGGCATGAAGCTACAGCTTTTGGAAGAAAGAATTGGGAAAGGAATAGAGCTGGAAGTTGGGGAAAAGAGAAGAGTGGAATAGAGCACTGTGTAAGTTGCCCAAGGTTTCTAATAAACTGGGTGACAGAACGTCAGAGGGGCTTCTCGAGTGCACTAGTGGGAAAGAACCTGCCTGCCAATACAGGAGACGAAGAAGAGATGGGTTCAATCCCTGGGTGGGGAAGATCCCCTGGAGGAGGGCATGCCAACCCACTCCAGTATTCTTGCCTGGAGAATCCCATGGACAGAGGAGCCTGGTGGGCTACAGTCCATAGTGTCACAAAGAGTCAGACATGACTGAAATAACTTAGCACACATAGAACAGCAGAATTTTATCATCTCATGGGTCTGAAGGCCAAAAGTCTAGTCAAGGAGTCCATAAGGCTGTGCTCCTTCAAAAGGCCCAGGGGAGGGTCTGTTCCAAGTCTCTCTCCTTGGTTTTTCCCTTGCCATCTTCTTCCTATGCTTCTTCATATTGCCTTCCCTTTATCTCCATATCCAAAGTTTTCCTTTTATATCCTTTTGTATGGGCACAATCATATACAATTAAGACTCTCTTCACGACCTTCTTTTAACTTGATTACCTCTGTAAACTCCCTGTTTCCAAATCAGGTCACATTCCAAGGTAATGAGGATAAATGTTCTGAAATACTGTTTTTGGGCAGGGGGTGGTGAGGGGCGGGAGGGAGCCATAATTGAACTCACAAGCAGAGACAATGAAAAATACCAAAGCAGGCTGGAATTTTGGAAGACAGAGCTAAGATATTTCTGGGCACAAGAGAGAGAACCTTAGTGAAACACCTGGTTGAAGATAGTGTTGTTGCTAAGTCACTTAATTGTGTCTGACTCTTTTCGTAACCCCATGGACTGCAGCATGCCAGGTTTCTGTGTCCTTCACCATCTCTCGGAGCTTGCTCAAACTCATGTCCATTGTGTCTGGGATCCCATCTAATCATCTTGTCCTCTGTTGTCCCTTTCTCCTCCTGCCTTCAATCTCCCAGCATCAGGGTCTTAGCCAATGAGTCAGTTCTTCACATCAGGTGGCCAAAGTATTGGAGCTTCAGCTTCAGCATCAGTCCTACCAATGAATATTCAGGACTGATTTCCTTTAGGATGGACTAGTTGGATCTCCATGCTATCCAAGGGATTCTCAAGAGTCTTCTCCAGCACCACAATTCAAAAGCATCAATTCTTTGGTGCTCAGCCTTCGTTATGGTCCAACTCTCACATCCATACATGACTACTGGAAAAACCATAGCTTTGACTGTATGGACTTTTGTCAGCAAAGTAATGTCTCTGCTTTTTAAAACTCAATAAGTCTGCCATAGCTTTTCTTCCAAGGAACAAGCGTCTTTTAATTTGCATGGCTGAAGTCACTTTGTGTGCTGTGCAAAGAATTGTCTTTTTTTTATTTACATTGAGTTCCTCTTCTCCTCTTTTTATTTATTTCACCTTTCCTTTCTTTTTCTTCTCTCTTTTATTTTTTAGGAGGTAATACAGGATTTTGGTATAAAATTCAGAAAGTTTCAAAAGTAAGCTCCAAAAGGAGTCTCTCTCCCACCAATATTCCTAAACCACTCGCTTACCCTCCACCGGCAACTACTTACTACTATTTTCTTGTGGTTCTTTCAAGAGAGATTCTGTGCACATACAGATGTATAGTGTATATTTTCTGGTGTATAACACAATGGGTACCCATTACACACACCGTTTTATCTTTTTTTTTTTTTTCACTTAAATCTGTCTGGAATCATTCCATATCTGCTTATATGTTAAGTCTTTCAGTCATGTCTGACTCTTTGCAACCCTATGGACTATAGCTTGCCAGGCTCCTCTGTCCATGGAATTCTGCAGGCAAGAATACTGGAAAGGATTTCCGTTTCCTCCTCCAGGGGATCTTCGTAACCCAGGGATTAAGCCCGTGTCGCTTACACCTCCTGCATTGACAGGCAGTTTCTTTACCACTAGCGCCACCTGGGAAGCCCATTTGCCTTTATGGAGCTGCCTTAGTCTTTTAAATAATTGCATTGTAGGAATACTACTCAGCCATAAAAAGATGCTATTTGTGATAGCATAGGTGGATCTTGCGGGTATTAAGCTAAGTTAAACTATGTTAAATGAATAAAGACACATACCATATGATTTCACTCATGTGGCCTATAAAAATCTAGTAGATGAAAACAAAATAAATGATCAAACCAAATGATCAGAAAAAACATAGCCTGTAGGCTATTTCAGGTATTTGTCTAATAAAAGCAATGCCACAATAATGATTTTCTTTATATTTAATTACTAACTACTCATGAGATTCTATATATGTACAGCATAACTCCTCTATCCAGAAGCATATGGATTTTAAGGTTCATAAGTGTTTCAAATTCTCTCCATAAAGTTTGCACAAAATTGCATTGCCACCTGCAACACATAATAGTGCCTGATTCCTCACACCTTCCTCAACATTGTATGTTACCAAACATTTTAATTTTCAGCAATTTAAAAGGTGAAAAATATTTTCCTATAGCTTTAATTTGCATTTTAAAATTGGGAATAGGTTTGTGTATTTTTCATATGGTTTAAGAACTGCTTGCAGGTATCTTCTTATGCCTTCTGGTTTTTTTCTTTGGGTTGGCCTTTTCCTTATTTATTTTCAGTAGTTTTTCTATTTTAAAAAATAGCCTTTTTCTGTGGTAGAATCTGGAATGTTTTCCCCTGATCACTGTTTGCCTTTGTCCTTTTTTGGTGGTACATTTTTTACATAAAAATGTTCTAATTTTACTTTGTCAGATATTGTTCTTTCATAACGTAGAGATCTGGTGGTTTTGAATAGACTTCCCTACTGTGAGATTAACAATGATATATATTTAAGATGTTTTTTGTTTTCATCTTCACATATATTATTATTTTATAATCTGCACAGATATTTGGGGTTTGACATTAGAGGGCATGTTGGGTGCATGCCTGCTAATCAGTTTAGTCATGTCTGACTCTTTGTGATCCTATGGGCGGTAGCCCACCAGGCTCCTCTTTCCATGGGATTTTCCAGACAAGAATACAGGTGTGGGTTTCCACGTCATCCTTCAAAATATCTTCCCAAGGTATCTTCCACAGAGATTGAACCCTGTGGTTGCCACATTGCAAGTGGATTCTTTACAACTGATCACCAAGAAAGCCCCAAATTGTGTCTTCAGTTCAGTTCAGTTCAGTCATGTCCGACTCTGTGACCCCATGAATCACAGCATGCCAGGCCTCCCTGTCCGTCACCAACTCCCAGAGTTCACTCAAACTCATGTCCATCGAGTCAGTGATGCCATCCAGCCATCTCATCTTCTGTTGTCCCCTTCTCCTACTGCCCCCAATCCCTTCCAGCATCAGGGTCTTTTCCAATGAGTCAACTCTTTGCATGAGGTGGCCAAAGTACTGGAGTTTCAGCTTCAGCATCATTCCCTCCAAAGAAATCCCAGGGCTGATCTCCTTCAGAATGGACTGGTCGGATCTCCTTGCAGTCCAAGGGACTCTCAAGAGTTTTCTCCAACACCACAGTTCAAAAGCACACCACAATTCTTAGGCGCTCAGCTTTCTTCACAGTCCAACTCTCATATCCATACATGACTACTGGAAAAACCATAGCCTTGACTAGATGGACGTTGGCAAAGTAATGTCTTTGCTTTTGAATATGCTATCTAGGTTGGTCATAACTTTTCTTCCAAGGAGTAAGCGCCTTTAATTTCATGGCTGCAGTCACCATCTGCAGTGATTTTGGAGCCTCCCAAAATAAAGTCTGACACTGTTTCCACTTTTACCCCATCTATTTCCCATGAAGTGATGGGACCAGATGCCATGATCTTCGTTTTCTGATTGTTGAGCTTTAAGCCAACTTTTTCACTCTCCTCTTTCACTTTCATCAAGAGGCTCTTTAGTTCTTCACTTTCTGCCATAAAGGTGGTGTCATCTGCATATCTGAGGTTGTTGATATTTCTCCCAGCAATCTTGATTCCAGCTTGTGCTTCTTCCAGCCCAGCGTTTCTTATGATGTACTCTGCATACAAGTTAAATAAGCAGGGTGACGATATACAGCCTTGATGTACTCCTTTTCCTATTTGGAAACAGTCTGTTGTTCCATGTCCAGTTCTAACTGTTGCTTCCTGACCTGCGTATAGCTTTCTCAAGGGGCAGGTTAGGTAGGCTGGTATTCCCATCTCTTTCAGAATTTTCCACAGTTTATTGTGATCTACACAGTCAAAGACTTTGGTATAGTCCATAAAACAGAAATAGATGTTTTTCGGAACTTTCTTCCTTTTTCAATGATCCAGGGGATGTTGGCAATTTGATCTCTGGTTCCTTTGCTTAATGCCTTTTAAAACACAGTGAGCTAAGCATAGTACCACAGCAAGACTCTGTGAAGTAGTGCTCCTTACGTATGAAATTTTTCACATGAAAATATTTTCATAATGGGATATAATAATGTGTGAATATATCAATCTGTGTATTAAGGCATACAAAAAATGAAATTTTATTTTTCAGAAAACTGATTTACATTTTGAACCCCATTCCTCAGTCTAACTTGGGTAATTTAGTCCTCAGTCTAACAGGTAAATTAGTTATTAGAGTACACACAGTCAGTTCAGAATGTTTTCCCATTCCTTCCCTTTAGTCAATTTAGGCTGCCCAGTTTCCTTATTGCTTCATGATACATCTTGGGAGCCATAATGGTGGTATTAGGCTCTCTTGCTAGTATGTGGCCATTTCATTATGTGAGATAAAGCACAAATCTATATAATTATTGAGTATGGTTATGCCAGGATGATGACATCTTCTGTTCCTCTCTAGTCACAGAAATATAAGAATCAACCTCTCTTCTGTGATGGACTTCCTTGGTGGCTCAGATGGTAAAGCGTCTGTCTACACTGTGGGAGACCTGGGTTCGATCCCTGGGTCGGGAAGATCCGCTGGAGAAGGAAATGGCAATCCACTCCAGTACTATTGCCTGGAAAATTCCATGGACAGAGGAGCTTGGTAGGCTACAGTCCATGGGGTCGCAAAGAGCTGGACACGATTGAGCGACTTCACTTTCACTTTCTTTCTCTACTGTGACATTGTCTTATCAGAGCTGTAGTTTCCTTCCCAGTCAATGACTCCTTGTGTCCTATCTACCCACTTCCACATAGCTGCAAAGACATTTGTCTTGTTTCCATCATATTTAGAGTGCAGAGACTTACTCGGGCAGTTTTAGGCCTAGGCGTACCTTGCAGTCATCTGTATCTCTGTTGTCCCCTGGTAGATTAAGGATTTAGATTTACTGCTTGTCATTTTACAGAACAATCATCAGGAAACTGGGATACTAATCTTATATATTCTCAGATATCCTGACAATTTTTGGTTTCTAATAGTCTCCCCTGGAACTAATTCTGTGGATTATAGGGAGGGGTTATTTTTCTTCTTTTCATTGTTTGCCTTTCTAACGCTGCTTAGTTCAACAGTCCCAACTTTTTCATCTATCCTGGGAGAGCAGGGTGAAAAGCACAACTTGCTCAGCAAGCATTTTCCTAAAAATTCCAATGACAATCCTAGACAGAAGCTTTCTGAGGCTTAAGTCAATAATTTAATACCTGTTTTCTGTGGTCTCATTGCTACAAATTACTTTGGGGGCTATATGTTTATTTTTCTGGGTTCATGGGAAGGATCTTTGGTTATCTAAAGAAATTCAATGAAGCATGAAGGGCAAAAGATAATTTGGTTAGCTGCTCCCAGTGTAAAGGTAAAAAGTCAATAATAAAATATTTATATACCATATATCATTTTTACAAAGAATGAGTAAGGCAAAATATAAAACAGCAAGATTTTTAAAGGAATATGATTATCCAGGGTAAAGAGATTGTACATGAATTTGATTTATTTTTAAAGTTTATATATCTTATGTGCTGTGCTGTGCTTAGTTGCTTCAGTCATGTCCAGCTCTCTGCGACTCTATGGACCATGTCCTGCCAGGCTCCACTGTCCATGGGATTCTCCAGGCAAGAATACTGGAGTAGGTTGCCATTTTCTTCTCCAATATATCTTATAAAGTAATACAATTTCTCATTCATTTTATAAAAATAAGAAGCAGCATATCAATACATAATCATTTTAGGAAATTTTGAAAATGCACAAGGCACAAAAAAATAAAATAAAATTTAGACCAAGATACCATCTCTGTCAGTCTTTTGAGTGTATGATTTTATTTTCATGTGGACCAATGAACATAGGTTTTATACAATTTGAATTATTTTGTAACTCCCTTTTAAAAAAAACACTAGCAAGCAATTTATGAACATTTTCTTTCTATCACTAAATATTCTTTACAACACAATTTTTTGTATTATTCTATGAAATAGACACACCAGAAAATTTTTAAACAATCTTTCATAGTAGCCTTAGATTTTTCCAGTTTTTAAGTATTGTACCAGTAACTCTATGATGAAAATATTTTAAAATAAATATTTAGGTCCTTAGTTTTTTAACTGCTGTGTTAAAGTGTAAGTACATGAAAACAGTCTGGAAAAATGTCTAATCAATTATAGCCATATGTCCACCTTGGCCATTAAGAAAGTTCCAATAAATCACCTATATAATGTCTAGTTTCATCCTGTGTGTGCCATTAGGAGACCCTAATTAAAACTTACTTCTATGTCTCTGAAATATGGTGGTATGCTGCATAAAATTATTAGATACAATATGGTTAAATGTAAGAATTTCTACCAAAGAGCTTGTTGTGTTTTTTTTTTTTTAGAAATGTTGATTTGTAATATTTCTTCTCAGAAAAGAAATAGTTCACAAAAATAAAAGAGTTAAAGGAAAAAAGATACAAGGGTATACAAGAGTATGGTGGTTTTAAACATGGTTAAGCCCACTCCAGTACTCTTGCCTGGAAAATCCCATGGACGGAGGAGCCTGGTAGGCTGCAGTCCATGGGGTTGCTATGTTGGACACGACTGAGTGAGTTCACTTTCACTTTTCACTTTCCTGCATTGGAGAAGGAAATGGCAACCCACTCCAGTGTTCTTGCCTGAAGAATCCCAGGGATGCGGGAGTCTGGTGGGCTGCCGTCTATGGGGTTGCACAGAGTGGGACACAACTGAAGCAACTTAGCAGCAGCAGCAGGGGCATAAATAGCCAAGTGTGTAATCTAGGTCTCTACAGTCTAGTTCAAACTGATCCCCATTTGTGGATTCAAAGGGTAGAAAGTAGTAAAACCTGCAAAGAATTATTATTACCCATAGATTTCTCCAGGCAAAAGCAAAAAAGCACAATAGTCATCAATAGTAAAAGTGCTTTCCTGGAGATACCTGCTCTTTGTTAGCCTATCAGCTAGAAAATCTCAGATTTCCAACTATAAGGCAAGAAAAGGACATAATATTTTAGATTTAATACTTCTATAATTTGGATGAATAAAATGTGAAGTAGCTAAGGCCATGGTCTCAGCTCAGTAAAGACAGTGAAATGATCATTCTCCACTTGGGATAAATTACTCAATCCCAATCTGATGATAAGGGAAGGGAATTAAGAAGATGGGTATTATGATAAAATTTGTATTAAATGTCCTAGGTGTCAGTTTTCTTCTCGACTTAAACATTGTTTTCTATACCACTAGATTATATCTATATATAACATTGTCGAGAAAGACTTCATCTTTGCTTTTATTATTATAGCAGTTGCAAATAGTAACTTACAAGAGAACAATTGGCTCAGTGCTCATTGGCCCAAGTATTGTCTTATTAGACTGGTCACAAGTCTTCTCATCGAGATCCTTGTAGACTGAGGGAAGGGGAGCCCCTAACAACAGCATCACAACAAAACTGGAAACTACCACTATTTTTGACAAACCTGGACCTTCTCTTTCAATGACTGACTCCAGTGAAAGGGATTTAGAATAAATGGAAATTAAGTTCACAAGGTAAGACATGACTTAAAAACTATGAGTGTTATGGGATAATTACTTTCAATTTGTGAGGGAACCAGATCAAGACTACTAAGTCGCTTTAGTCGCGTCCAACTGTGTGTGGCCTCATAGACGGCAGCCCACCAGGCTCCCCCGTCCCTGGGATTCTCCAGGCAAGAACACTGGAGTGGGTTGCCATTTCCTTCTCCAATGCATGAAAGTGAAAGTGAAGTTGCTCAGTCATGTCTGACTCTTTGTGACCCCATGGACTGCAGCCTATCAGGCTCCTCCGTCCATGGGACTTTCCAGGCAAAAGTCCTGGAGTGGGGTGCCATTGCTTTCTCCAAGATCAAGACTAGAAAGAACATATCTGTCATGCATTCATGCTATGTCGCTTCAGTACTGTCCAACTCTTTGCAATTCTATGGATTGTAGCCCACCAGGCTCCCCTATCCATGGGATTCTCCAGGCAAGAATACTGGAGTGGTTGCCATGCCCTCCTCCAGGTAACTTTCCTGACCCAGCAATCCAGCCCACGTCTCTGCCATCTCCTGCATTGGCAGGTGGGTAATTTAAACTAGGACCCCCTGAGAAACTCTTTCTGTCATATTGCTTGGAAAATTCAACCACAACCCTTCTGTCTGTAGCCTGTGCCCATTAACAACTGCATGATTTGAAGAGAGGGAAAATACCCATGACCCTCCTTTGCCCTTGGTACCATAAAAGCATATTTACTATATTTACCTTTTTTTTAAAATTAGATACAAACTTCAAGAATAGGCATGGTTGGTAGAGTGGAGAGAGCAAAACCTCTATAGTCAAATAATAATCAAAATGATACCAACCTCACAGGGAAGTTATGAAAATAAATGAAGTTAATATGAAGCAAGAGACCCTCACACTGACTGTCACATAGATGATGTCACTTCTTCTCAAGTGCTTAAAATTCCAGTGTATTCCATACATTTTCATATGTTGATTCAGTAAAGACTTACTGAATATTTCTAATGTGCCATGTCTTCCTCCAAAGATTGATATACCTTAATAAACAAAATAGATAAATATCCTTGCTTTTGGGGAACTTACCACTCAGATTTTCTTTGACTTCCCTGGTAGCTCAGTGGTAAAGAATCCACCTGGCAATGCAGTAGACGCAGGTTCAATCCGTAGCTCATAAGTTCCCATGGAGGAGGAAATAGCAACCCACTCCAGGATTCTCATCTGGCAAATTCATGAACAGAGCAGCTTGGTGGGCTACAGTCAATGGGGGTCACAAAGAGTCAGACACGACTTAGCATGTAAACAACAACAGCAACAACATTTAAAAATAATTTGGACCAAAATTACATATATGTCTTGGGGGGAAAAAGAAGAAAGCTAACAATATTTGCCTTTAACTGTCCATATCAGCTTTTTCCGAAAAGTATGAAGGTTAAACATACCCAAGACATTTATCACTAGAACTGTTTTTCCTATATTAATAAACATTGGGGGAAGAAAATTCCTTCAACATAACCTCATTTTGGATATTTTCAACAGATAGTTTGGACAAGTACCATTGTGTATGCATCTATTCAAGGCTATTGAGCTAAAATGTTATTATGATTATTTTATTATTAAAATTGCATGTTAGTCAAAGTGTAGGAAAAAATGAGCATATATGCTTAGTTAATATTGGGTGGCTATTATCTAAACACAGTGGAACAGACACCATACTAGATTCTATGAACACAAAGAATGCTTCCTGTTGTTGTAAGAAAGATATATGTACAGAAAACACATGTGCTGAAGCATGTTGTCACAGAGATAGGAACCACTAAGTATAAGCCTTCATTTATCCCCTGGGCAGTGTGATAGAAGATGCAGAGGCAGGAAGGGTGGGAAGATTTCAGAAAATTGTGTCTTTCTGTAGGTCTTGAGTCATACAAGAAGTTTGTCACTTAACAAAGGGTGGACTTCTCAGAAATTTCCACACTGAAGCAGCAGCATGCTGCTGCTGCTGCTGCTACTGCTGCTAAGTCGCTTCAGTCGTGTCTGACTCTGTGCAACCCCATAGACGGCAGCCCACCAGGCTCTGCTGTCCCTGGGATTCTCCATGCAAGAACGCTGGAGTGGGTTGCCATTTCCTTCTCCAATGCATGAAAGTGAAAAGTGAAAGTGAACTCACTCAATCATGAGCAAAGCACAAAAATACTAATGTAACTATAGGATACCTGTAGAAACTGTCCGGCTGTTGCAATTGCATTAGCAGGTTGTGGAGTGTAGTATTAGGGTGCGTGAAGGGAGCTTGAAAGGAGTGTGGGGGTTCAGTGTAGGTCTTCAGTTAATATCCTTTGACTTGCCTAGCATTTTGTGAATTTTCTAAGATGTCTGGCAACTTTCTGCCATTGTTTTGTGTTGAATGAAGTCATCTATGCATGCTAAGTCGCTTCAGTCATGTCCAACTCTGTACACACTGGATTGTAGCCCACTACGCTCCTCTATCCATGGGATTCTCTAGGCAAGAATACTGGAGTGAGTTGCCATGCCCTCCTCCAGGGGATCTTCCCAAACCAGGGACTGAACCCAGGTCTCCCACACTGCAGGCAGATTCTTTACTTTCTGAGCCACCAGGGAAGTCTGAAGTCATATGCACTGGTACTTAAAAAGGGTCCTATGCTTTCTGACTGGCCTCTTGGGCCTCCTTTGATCTACCAGTCTTCATGGTGAATCCTTGGTCCTGCACCTTTGGCATGAACTCAGGTGACAAATTTTTTTTCTGATAAAATTCTACTATGATTCTTGACAAGTGGCACTTTAGAATGGCTATGGCAGCTGCCTGGCCTGTCTCCTGGAGAGGATTTGGGTGCATCTGCTACCCACTCCAGTGTTCTTGCCTGAAGAATCCCAGGGACGGGGGAGCCTGGTGGGCTGCCGTCTATGGGGTCACACAGAGTCAGACACGACTGAAGCAACTTAGCACAGGAGCCCTTGCGATAGAGCCTGTCTCCTGCTGGTTTCAGTACTGACTGCAAAAGAACCATAAACTACAGTCATTATATGAATATACAGTAAATCTTAAATTTGTAACTAAACAGCATCTACAAAGGTGATTTGAAGTAGGCAGACCAGAAAAGCACATTATTTGTGCTGTGAATTTTCAATCAAGCAAAAAAAAGTGGTCAAGAACCATCAGAGGTTGTGTAATGCATATAACATGCTACTCATGCAAGTTTTATAACCTAAAGAACTCTTGAGCGGAAGTGTTCCAAGACCTCTTTCTGAATGACTGGGTATTTCCTTGTTATGGCTGAAATCTGCTCCAATTAGATTTGGTTACATAAAATAGACACATAGCTATTATATAGTATTTTCGATGTCCCAGCCACATGGGCTGCTTAACATTTAATTTTTATAATAATAAAATAGTGCCTTAGTCCACTGGGGCTACTATAACAAAATACCACAGCTTATAAATTTATACCACAGCAAAAATTTATTTCTCACAGTTCTAGAGGCTAGGAAGTCCATGATAAAAATGTCAGCATCCTCAGGTTCCTGTGAAGGCCCTCTTCCTGATTCATACTCAGCATCTTCTCACTTGGTGAAGGAATGAGGGAGTTCTGTGTTATCCCTTTCATAAGGGCACTAATCCCATTCAAGGGCTCCATTCTCATGATCTTATCTCCTCCCAAAGACCTCACGTCCTAACACCATTATATTGGGCATGATGATTCCAACATGTGAATTTGGGGGGGAAAACATGCCATAACAAGCAGGTACTATTAATATCTCTGCTTTAAGGAGAGGAACTGAGGCAGACAGAGGTTGAATGAGTCACTCAAGATTGCACCGTTAGGAAACAATAGAACTAGGATTTGAACTTAAGTTGTCTGGTTTCCAGAGCCATTCTATGCTCTGCATATACTGTCGTATACCATTTATGATGATGAATTTGATGAAACTTTGATGAAACCAACCTCTTATACATGTGTGACAATGGGGACAGTTTTGAATATTGGACATTCAAAACAGATGACATACAGTACTTCAGAGTGAATAAAATACCCTCACACCAAATACTTTGAAACTTTGCTGTTCATTTAGTTTATGGAAGACTGCAAAAGTAGTGATTGTTGGGTCCAGGCTGCTCTGATTTGAAATCATCTGTGTAGCAAGTGAGTTACTTAACTCTTGTGCAAAATGACAGATAAAAGTGCTTGTTTCAACTTGTAAGTATAGGCCTAGAGAGTATCTGTTTAGCTCTTAGGATAGAATCAACACATAGTAAATACTCAATAGAATTAGCTCTTAATCATTCAACTACTCATTTATCCAATAATCGACATTACTCTGTTGAAGATTGCAAGATCACAGTATATCTGGCATTGAACTTAGTGGAGAATGCAAATAGAGAAAAGAAGTGGGTGTGTATATTCTAACATGGATAAAAACTATTTCACTCTGTAATAAATGTCATGGTAGAGGATTGTCAAAAAAATAGGGGAATAGTGTGGAAAGAGCAATCTGTTCTATCTAGAAAAGTGGGGAGGGTTTTAAAAAGGAGTGCCATAAGAGTTAAATCTTGAGGATTATGTAATTGTTCTCCAGAAATAACAGTCTGAGCCACACTATGGAAGTATGGCAGTGTTCTGTATTCCAGAGGAAGTAGTGAGTGATTGTTATGGACCAAGTGGTGGTTTATCGCTATATGTGAAAAAGATAAGCAGCCAATTCACTCTAAGTATCTTTGGTGGCTCCTGGATGTATTTAATATGCTTTACTTCTCAGAAAAATTTTAGTTTTACAGAAAAATTGAGCAGATAATACAGGGAACTCCTTTACCCTGTATGTGATCTGTTTTAAAAACACTCCAGGCAAATTGCAAACAGCATTCTTGGCTAAAATCTGGACTTATAAGAGCAGTGTGTTTTGGGGGGTGAAGTTTCAGAGAATGAAAGAAAAGGATGAGCAAAATGAGCAAAGAAACAAAATCAAGGTTAGATGGCAACAGGCCCCTTTAGGCCTTCTGAGGAAATAGGACTTAAATCTGAGAATAGTAGGCAGCCACTGAAATGTTTTAGGCCAAGAAGTGATGTGTTTTGATTCACATATTAGAAAAAGAGATTGATGCAAAGTGTGGACTGTGGCTTATAAGTTGGAAGAGGGGAAGGCTGTAAAAATGAAGTGAGAGAGTATTGAAAAAGCTCAGGCATGAGATGATTAAGGAGAGAGCTGGAGCTGGAGGGGCAATGCTGGGCCCTTAAGAGAGAATGGTGTTATCTTGGTGGGAGAGAACCATGGGGCTGTTGAGAAAAGGGAGAGACTATATTACGTGCTTGATAGCATGGGGACGGAAGCAATGCTTTAGTTTTCATAAAACTGGGATACTGAAGTCTCTTTCTCTTTCTCACCCTATGCACACACACCCACACACCCACATGCACACACCTTCCTCTCCATCCACTATGTTCCTGCCTCCCCTTCATTTCTGCCTTAGTCTCCTCTCCTCTTTGGCCAGTTCCCTCATTAAGTCAGCTTCATTATTTTAAATGGCTGTCCCTCCTCCGATTCTATAAGACCTGTCCACTCTGATGATCCTCTTCAAGAGTTGCTGTCACATTTCCAAAGGGGAGCTAACCGAGTAGTTCACTCCATCCTTTCACAACAGGCCAGCCCCAGCCAGCCTACTGGCCTCCCCATTTCACTCACATCTAGCTGACTGGGGGAGGGAAGTAGTCAAATGGTGCAGAGCCTGAAGGCTTTGATGGAAGGACAAAGGGAAGGCAGGTACCATAAATATGTCTAGGAAAAATGGACAGCCTAAGTGATTGATTAGATGGGAGGGGAAAGGACTACAAGGCAAAATATGTTATGTGCCATGAGAGAGAGATAAATAATCTCCACGGAGAGTCCAAGAACAGAGGGGTCAAATCTGGGTGGACTGACCTTCCTTAAAAGTGTTTCGATGACCAGTAACTTAGAAGGAGGGCTGCATTTGTTTTCTCTTGCTGCTTGAATGAGTTACCACAAGCTTAGTAGCCTAAACAACAGAAATATATTTTCTAACACTTCTGAATGTCAGAAATCCCACAAGAGTGTGGCAGGCTAAAACCAAGGTGTCAACATGGTTGCATTTTTGTTTTTCTAGAGTCTCTAGGGGAGAAATCCTTTCCCTGCCCTTTCCAGCTTCTAAAGATCACTCCTGTCTTGACTTGTGGACCTCTTTCTCCACTAATAATCATGGGTAGAGTTCTTACCACAGGGCATCACACATGACCCTGACCTCCACTTTTGGTTCTTTCTTCCACATCTTAAGACCCCTCTCATGACACTGAGTTGGCCTGGATAATACAGAGATAAGCATTATCTCTATATGGTAAGGCCAGTTGCTTAGTAGTCTTAATTATATTTGCTACTTTAATTCCCCTTTGTCATAGAATAGTATGCATTCACAGTTTCTGGGGTTAGGATATGGATATCATGGGGGCACTAGGAGGACTATTCTCCCTACAACTGCAATAGCGCAGAGCAATGCACAGCTCTAAGCACGTGTTACCGTGAGACCACCTGCTCCAGAGGGCTTAGTGGTTAGAAGTCCTGCTTAGCCATTGATTGGCACTTTCCCCAAGTGAGCAACTGTCAGTGAGGGACCAACCGTTAGCGGCACTGCCCAGCCATAAGTCCATGCTGCAGTGGCCCCTCCACTAAATGAGCAACCGTCAGTGAGCAACCCTTAGTAGGCATTTCAGCCAACTCTCAGTGGAGTGGTGGTCAAAGGGGACAGAGTGAGGGAAGAGGCAGATTCTGGCCTTCTCCCTGGGCTCTCCAGCTCACCCTGCCTTGACCCAGCAGGTGGGCTGGGGGGCTATATTCTGGGTAAGCTCAATCCCAGCCCTGGCAACCTAATGGAAGTGGCCTTCTCCCTGGGATGCTGTCTGCGAGACCTGGCCACACTGGGAAGCCTGAGGAGCCTGAGAGGCAGGTGGTTAGAGGGTGCCTGGTTCACTCAGCAATGACAGCTAGGCAGGGCCTGAAGACTTGGCCCTGAGAGAGCTGCCAGCTGAGAGTGCCTCTTCAGCCAGTACCTGTATCTCAAAGGGTGAAAGCTATGCCTTGGGACCTTTCCCTTTCTTGTCAGAACAGAGAATAATTGTTTCAAAGAGATTTACAGGAACATGTTTACCTGACCATAACTGACCTCAAGAACAAAGGCTCTAACACCAAGAAGTTTGCAACAACTAACTACACTCCTCCACCACCTGTCCTAGAAAAGGGCTTTGCTGATAGCTTTTGGGAGCTTGGGATTTTTAAGGCCAGAGCCACCCACCTCCTTTCACGGTCCTCAATAAAACTTTCTCTGTTCCAAACTCTGATGTTTTGGTATCATCCAGCCTCACTGTGCCTCTGGCACTAGACTTATGTTTCCATAGCATTACCAGGGAATTCGAGATGGTCGTGAGAAAGACAGAGATAAGAGGGTAAGGTCTTTTCAGAAAAGGGTGAGTGGTCTGATTCGGCTGAAACTTAGAATATATGAAGAGAAGTATTAGGGACAGAGATAGAACAATAGCCTGTAATCACACTGTTGTCAGCCTTTTACCAGCTAACCATTTCATTAGCTATGTAGTTGCATCTCATTGTGGTTTTAATTTAAATTTTCCTGATGACTAATGATGTTGAACAATTTTTCATGTGCTTATTGACCATCTGTAGATATATATATATATATTGGAGAAGGCAATGGCAACCCACTCCAGTACTCTTGCCTGGAAAATCCCATGGACAGAGGAGCCTGGTAGGCTGCAGTCCATACAGTTGCTAAGAGTCAGACATGACTGAGCGACTTTACCTTCACTTTTCACTTTCATGCATTGGAGAAGGAAATGGCAACCCACTCCAGTGTTCTTGCCTGAAGAATCCCAGGGACGGGGGAGCCTGCTGGGCTGCTGCCTATGGGGTCGCAGAGTTGGACACAATTGAAGTAACATAGCAGCAGCAGATTATATATATATATATACACACACACACACACACATACACACACACACTTTGTAAAGTGTTAGACTCACATTTTGAGGGCTATGTATTTGGAAGGTTTTAAAAATTATAGAGGATGAAATTTGCTTTTAAAATAATAGTTGTGGTGACACTGGAAGATTTTTAAGAAACAGTATAAGATAATATAATTTAAATAGTCAAATTTAAATTTTTAATACAAATTTATATATATGATATATAAATTTTAATTAAAATAAATATATCAAAACTTAAAATTTATATAATATATTTATATAAATATATATTTATATTAAAACAATATAATTATAATGTAAATGTTCAGTTCACTTCAGTTCAGTCGCTCAGTCATGTTCGACTCTTTAAGACCCCATGAATCGCAGCACGTCAGGCCTTCCTGTCCATCACCAACTCCCGGAGTTTACTCACACTCATGTCCTTCGAGTTGGTGATGCCATCCAGCCATCTCATCCTCGGTCGTCCCCTTCTCCTCCTGCCCCCAATCCCTCCCAGCATCAGAGTCTTTTCCAATGAGTCAACTCTTCGCATGAGGTGGCCAAAGTACTGGAGTTTCAGCTTTAGCATCATTCCTTCCAAAGGAATCCCAGGGCTGATCTCCTTTAGAATGGACTGGTTGTATCTCCTTGCAGTCCAAGGGACTCTCAAGAGTCTTCTCCAACACCACAGTTCAAAAGCATCAATTCTTCGGCACTTGGCTTTCTCACAGTCCAACTCTCACATTCATACATGACCAATGGAAAAACCATAGCCTTGACTAGATGGACCTTAGTCGGCAAAGTAATGTCTCTGCTTTTCAATATGCTGTCTCGGTTGGTCATAATTTCCCTTCCAAGGAGTAAGCGGCTTTTAATTTCATGGCTGCAATCACCATCTGTAGTGATTGTGGAGCCCCCCAAAATAAAGTCTAACATTGTTTCCACTGTTTCCTCATCTATTTCCCATGAAGTGATGGGACCAGATGCCATGATCTTTGTTTTCTGAATGTTGAGCTTTAAACCAACTTTTTCACTCTCCTCTTTCATTTTCATCAAGAGGCTTTTTAGTTCCTCTTTACTTTCTGCCATAACAGTGGTGCATCTGCATATCTGAGGTTATTGATATTTCTCCCGCTAATCTTGATTCCAGCTTGTGTTTCTTCCAGCCCAGCATTTCTCATAATGTACTCTGCATATAAGTTAAATAAGCAGGGTGACAATATACAGCCTTGATGTACTCCTTTTCCTATTTGGAACCAGTCTGTTGTTCCATGTCCAGTTCTAACTGTTGCTTCCTGACCTGCATATAGGTGTCTGTTATACATTATTATATTATTTTTAATCAAAAATTTTTTTGTATATATATATATATACATACACACACATATGCCAGCAAAGGTCCATGTAGTCAAAGCTATGGTTTTTCCAGTCATGTCCAGTTGTGAGAGTTGAACCATAAAGAAGGCTGAGCACCAAAGAATTGATGCTGTTTGAGTTTTGGTGCTAGAGAAGACTCTTAAGAGTCTCTTGGACATCAAGGAGATCAAACCAGTCAATCCTAAGGGAAATCAACCATAAATACTCATTGGAAAGACTGATGCTGAAGTTGGGTGCACTCATGAAGCAACTAAGTCACTTCAGTTTTGTCTGACTCTTTGTGAAACTAAAACTTCAATACTTTGACAACCTGATGCAAAGAGCCAACTCACTGGAAAAGACTTTGATGCTGGGAAAGATTGAAGGTAAATGAAGAAGGGAGCGGCAGAGGATAAGATGGTTAGATACTGTCACCAATTCAATGGACATGAATCTGAGCAAACTATGGGACATAGTGAAGGACAAGGGAGCCTGGCATGCTACAGTCCATGTAGTTGCGAAGAGTCAGACACAACTGAATAACAACATACGTGATTGGAACATGTAGAATTGGATGAAGTTAGTTTAGATAAAAAGCTATTGAAATAGTCCATGCCAGAAATAGAATGTAAGCTATAAATGTGACTATGGAAGAATCCCCAAGAAAATAAAAATTATTATGTGGGGTGGCCATAGATTAGTGGTTAAGCTACTGTGTGCTTAACTTGCCTTGGTTAATTCAAGATATTCTGAAAATGTTTTTCTAAAGTTTTGAAGACAATAGCCCCTGAGCTGTAGTTTTATCTTCGGAGGTAATTGTTGGATCACTGCCAGGGCACCTTAGTTGGGAGGTACTGTGAAGAGATAACCTCACCCAGGGCCCTGCGAGTTGAATGGACCATTGCAGAGGGACATAACTGAGGTTAGAAAAGAGAAGTCAAGCCATAAAGCTGTGCTGAGGTGATATTAGAACAAGAGAGGCCAGAAGGACCCTCTAGGAAACCAAAGAAATGAAGAAGCAATAAGCACAGTGAGGGGAGCTGGGTTGGGTAATTCTGGGGGTGAGGTGTGGCAGTTCATTTATATGCTCATAGTGTGTGTTTTCTGGGGGCCTTAAAAAAACCAGAATGAGGGGACCACGATGTAGGTTGGTGGTGTACTGCCGGGAGGTTTTCTTAGTTCGTGGCCAGATTGAGCACTGTGTAAAACTTTCTCCATGGTGTAGATTCCATTGCACTGATGCCTTCAGACGAAGCAGTAGCCATCTATCTCTGAACCCTTCCTTCACTATGGTGGGTCCCCAAATGCTTTTTACTAACATCTTGTATTTGTAGGGAAGAGTGTAATTACTTAATCTCAGCTTCCTTCCTGGAGGACACGGTCACATTTTTCTGCAGAGAGGCTGTCACACAGCCGAGGTTGAGGGCCTTGCCCAGGGTCACGCTGTGCGACAAGGTGAGAGTAGGGCTAGCATTTACTGTGTGTGCCCACTCTCGGTTTGGTTCACTGGTTTACTCTGCTTGTAATCATGGCAGTCTTTGGAAATACAGTCAAGAAAATATGAGGCCAGCCAGTAGCCAGAGAATTCAGAGGTGACTACTAATCTCTTCTCAGTACATCTCTTAGAAGTAGCATCATGTAGTAGAGAGAGGTGGACTTCGCTGTCTTCTGGACCAAAGATTGAAACTCATAAACTGCTTTAGGCATACAATCTCCCCTGCTTCCATTTCTTGTATTTTTAAAATTCGTGTGTGTATGCTTTTGCTGTCCTTTTGGGGGAATGGCCAAATTGCACTTTAGGGACGAACTATAAATATGAAAATGAGTCTAAAATTTTGTGTATGAATGTGTGCACCCAAGTACCATTCTTAATAGCAGAATTGAAAAACAAATGTCCAACAATAGTTGAATGGTTAAATGAGATTTGGTTGAAACTGCAGAATTGAACTCCATGCAGCCATTTAAAAATGATGATGCAGAATAGGAATTAGCATACTTCAATCCACTGGCCAACTTATCCCACTGCCTATATTTGTAAATAAACTTTGAAGGGAGCAGAGCCACACCTGTTCATTTATGTATCATCAATGGCTGCTTTTTGGGCCACAGAGGCCAATTTGATTAGTGACAGAGACCATAATACTATCTTTTATGTCTCTTAATATCCTTTTACTATTTATTCAAGTTATTTTTCTGTCCCTGGACTGCCATGACTTCTTTTTTTAATTATGTGTTTTTATTATTTGTCTGCACCAGGCCTTAGTTTCAGTATGTGAACACTTAGATGAGGTATGTGGTATCTACTTCCTCAACCAGTGATCGAACTCAGGTCCCCTGCATTGGGAGCATGGGGTCTTAGCCTCTGGATCACCAAGGAAGACCCTGCCATGACATTTTTGAATCATTAGCAAGGCAAAATCTTACAGTAATTTTGAGCTGCAAGACACTGTATTTACTAAAAACCAAGAAGATCCTGTCTAATATAGAAATCAATACTTCAATCTTTACCAGAGGAATTCTCCATCCTTCATTAAGCTAGATAGCTAGGAACAACTTTGGTCCAGCTGCCTACAACCAATACTGGTAAGCCCAGGCTTTCTTCTCTCTTTCCTTGCTCTTGATTTCCACCTTCTTTTCTCATCTTGTTCACCTTGAGAAGGCTGGGAAAAAAAGGTACAGAAGATAGGCAGGATGAAAATAAGGACAGAGACCTTCTTACATAGCTAGTGATTTTGGAAGATAAGACCCATCATTTCTGGAAGGGGCTCATCCTCTGTTGGATACTTACAAGATTTGTTTCTTTGCAGAGCCCACATTTGATTGTATATCCATGAGGTACCAGCCTATTATCCTTCACTTTCTATACTCCTGGTCTTCCATGTAAATTATCTCTATCAGGGTCCCAGTTTGTCCCCTTGGGTAGGTTTTTAAGTGTTTCAAGTTTGGTTGAATCTCCAGGGTGTCCAGTGTTAAATATCCATGCATATTTCAGCTGACACACTCTGGGCATGCAGCTGACCCCAGCACAGCAATACTTATTTTTGCTTCACTAGTTGAACAGCTGGATGACTCATCTCTGCCTTCTAGATTATCCAGGTGGATGTCAGACATTGGAATACTCTATTTACCAAACTCTTGCATAAGCACAGGGAGGCCTGAAGTTTCCTTGAAAACCTTTCTCATAAGATTTCTTCACCCTCTTTATGAAGGACAGTGAGATGGTGACCCCAAATCAGTCCTCCTGGAAAAATCTCCAACTACCCATTTTTTCTACGTAGATGAGTCATCCAAATAAGTCTCCTCCAATGACAATTCTCTCTCTTAACAGTTTAATAAGTGGTTTTTGTTTCCTCCCATCTGTATTTTTTAATGGACGTATATTACATAAAAGATAAGAAAAATACCTGAAAGTTTCTGTTTCAGTTTTTAAATGTGCTGCTCTTTGAATTATTGATCGTCTTTTATTGTCAGTGTTCACATCTATACAATGGGCTGGAAATCATAGCATCATTACTAGGGATGTAATAATAATTGGTGTATTTAGCTTAAATTTAGGCAAGACCAATTGAACATAGAAAGTTTAATTTAGAAGCATGAGGTCTTTATTTCCTACATTTCTTATAACTCAACTCGGAGTTATTTTTTATTTCTGGTGAATAGAAGAGTCAACTTTCACTAAGAAAATCATATATCCTTCTAACTTTCTGCTTGCTTCAAACTCAAGCTAATTAACCAAACAGCACCTTTAGCAAAGAAAAGCTGACACAAGAAACTGGACACAGTCTGTGCTTCATGTAATCTGAGGAGAGAGCAGTAAGTAAGGTGCTCTGCACAGCTCAATAATTTGCACCCCAGGAAAGAATACTTCCAAGGGCAGGCAATATGTCTGCAGCATCCTCCTGGAGGAAGGAGGGCCAGCAGCTCATCTTTATGGCTTGAGGCTTGAAAGCTGCTTAACTGGGCGGAACGCCACCTCCTTGCCATCAAAGCTGTCCACCTGGCAGTGAATCTCAATGAGACAGCTGACTGGCTCAGCAGACAAGTTGCCTTGCCAAGGGGATGAGAACTTAACCAGAAGGTCTTTCAGGAAATCTGTTTAGGATGTGGGGGATGAAGAGGAAGAGAAGGAGCAATTCATCCCCTGAACGAGGCAAATGAGGAGTTGCTGTTTCTCGGTCGCACAAACCGTTTTCCATTTTTTCTGTACCCTTAGCTCATTAAACCCTAAATCCTATGAGTCTGATTTTAGATTCTGATATTAAATCACCCATGAATCAAGAGCCCTTTGTGAATAAGTTGTGGAAGTTGACTCAATTCAAAGAATTTTTAAAAAACATATAGATTTTTTTTTTCATTTTAAAAGGACCAATACAGACAATAATGTTACCAAGAGGGTATATTATTAGTTTTACAAATGTATGGCTTTAAAATGCCTTGATGGTTACTTTTTACCAAAGAGTTAGAATCGTAAACCTCGTAATTAATAGTAGCTCTCATCTTACACAGTACATGCTATGTGCCAAGATTGTACTCAGCACTTCACACAAACACTCTCATCTTATGCCCTTAAAAACCTCTGGATAAGGCTTTTTAGCTCCACTTTTCGGGTAAGTGGAACAACATTCAGAGAGGTGTTGTAAGTTACCACAGATATATAGTAAGCGACAGAACAAAGATTCAGTCCTTAGTTTCTCCCCTCCAAACCCCATTCTTTTTGTGCTGCTGATTATACAAATTTGTTATAAAAGACAGTGTTTCTATCACATGAATGAATAACCAGGGCTGCAGAGAGGATTGTGTGAACACATGTGTGGGATATCCTGTCAAACCACTCCCATCTATTTTTTGCTTATCTCTCTGGACCTGAATGTCTGTACCTGTCCAGAATCTCAGCTGCATTCAACATTCAGGAGAACCTACATGTCTCCTGGGAGCCTCTTGCTGGTGAATTAAGGCAACAGGACATCATTCGTGCCTTTTCTTTGTTGTGAGGGTAGAGGGAAAAGTTGAGAATCAATGAAACCTGAATATAATCTTTGGAGAGCCCAGTTTTCTACCTCTGACTTTGGGTTATGACAAGATGGTTCCTTCTGTGTCCTTGGAAACAGTGAAAAATTGTTCATTTTTGGTCAAACTCTGTGTGTGTATGTATGTGTGTGTGTGTGTGTGTGTGTGTGTGTGTAGTGTTACTTAGCTTGTCTTTTAAAATGATACTTTGATTCTTTTGGAATGTAGAATTAAAGAAAAATAATAAAATAAGATGATGTAGTATAGAGTCTCCAAAAACAAAGCCCACTCAGACTAAATGACTTTTTGGAAGCAATATTCGGAAACCCACTTAATAGATCAAAGCACAGACTGAGCTGACTCCCAGCCTCACTGTTTCTGGCTGTGGGATGTTGGTGGAGCAAGTAACAAAGCTGAAGTCTTAATTTCCTCATATGTAAATAGGAAGCTATAGAAGTTACTTCAAAAATCTGTTATGAAAAATACAAAACATATTTTATCTACACTGCTTAATGTCATATACCTTGTCCACAGCCAATACTCAAAAATGTTAACAGCTATGATCTGGCCTTACTGACCTTGAGCACTCTATATTTGAGAATTGAAAAATATATATATCTTCTGTATGAAATGATGCTTCTCTCTCACTTTTCTGGCTTCATCTTGAAAGTCATTTTCAAGAGAGAATTGACTTTATTCCCTTCATTATGGAGGGCTGAATAGGAAAGAACTGGTTCATTTCCTCCCAAAGTTAAGCATCCCTTCTAGATATGACTGCAGCTCTTTGTTTTGACTGCTATTTTAAGAGTTGCCACACTGTCCTGGAAAGGCCTGTTTACTCATCTGTGAACCCTCATCCCCTTGAGGGCGGGAGCTTGATCTTATCCCTCTATCCCTGCACCTAGTAGTTCTTGAAACACAAAGTCTAAATAACACATAGCTACTGGGAGAATAAATTAGAATTGATGAGGTGACATAGGTGAAAATGTTAAGTTATTAGGAATGTTGTTACACTCCCTGGGTATTATTGTAAAATGTAGTAATGCTTATGACATACAGCTTTTCCCACTTTTTTTTAATACTACTAGCAAAGAAAAAACTACTTAACCATTTGCTTAATAAAAAGCTGAATGACGTCACCTCACACCAGACCTTCACTAAATGACCAGTTTCATCTAAAAAGAATTTATTTCATACCAAACAAAGTGCATGCTGTTTTTCAAAGAGAAAACTAAGTGTGTAATCACCATGAATACCACTTCTGGTGACATCCATGAGGCTCACAAGAATTTCTACACTGATCGCACTTGGGAAGAACTGTAGTAGCCCAGGTGGTGAATACTTGTTCCATGACGACGACATTGACCTCACAAATTCTCGGGATGCTGAAAAATGGAGGACAGCTTTACTGTGGATTGCTTTGCTGTGTGCAGCATCCATCTCCAGGCTTCGGTATAGGGCCTTGAGCAGCCTCCCCTAGGCTGCAGATGGGTGAGAGAATCGGCCGCAGCTCTGAAAGGAGGGGAGGGCAGCAAAATGAGCCAAGGCTTTGTGTCTGCTCATTACAGGCGCAACAGTTATGCAAACTAAGAACCCAACATTTTACTAAATGGATGCCAAAAATCTTGTCCCACATGAAAACAAATGTTTGAATCTGCAGAGAGCCTATGTAGAATAAAATCAATATGCTGTTGTTGGAATACATGTCTTTTGATGAAACTGGTGCTTAAAAATGCCTTGGACCTTTCTTTTGAATGAGCCTTATCTAACAGCAAATTGGATATGCATTTTCTCTCTATTAGAGATGGAATTTTTGAAAATGTCCTTTTTCTCCCCTCAAAATTTCTGCTGGGAAGGGACATGAAAGGAGCGGGAGGAGCAGTTTTGTCCAAGGCACTTCCCTTATAAGAGACATGATTCTTAGTATGCCTGTTTCAGAGAAGAGAAAACTGAAATTCTCAGTAGTTAAAGAATTTCCCTAAAAGTTGGCAGGTATTTGAACTCAGGACTGTAGGATATCCAGGTCTATATTCCATCTATTTTATTATATCATCTCTCAAGAAAGGTGAGTGCAGTCTGGTTAAATTATTCTAACATCTAATTTCCTTATTCTGTTTACATGAGGTTCTTAAAATGTAAACTATTTTATTGTGCAGCAAGGAAGCACAGAATAACCATATTTGCTTGGTCTTAAGGATAAAGTATTTCTTACAGCTTTGTTCCAGAAAGTAATGAATGAACAAAATCGCAGCCTTTTTGAGAGACTAAAAAAGACTCTGAGTCTAATTTAGTTTCACACTTTCTAGCCCCAGAGAAGTTAAAAGAGAAGAAATGGTACTCAGTTATTGTATCTGAAATTACTAGAAGATTCTTGTAAGACCACAGAGGACTTTTGACAATGAACTTTTGATTTTTGTTTTTAGCACAGGGTGACAGTTGTGATGATTATATCCCTATTTTCTCTTTCTCTTTCATGATTAATCAACTAACTCCCCGTTCTCTTTAAGTTTACCTTAGAGCATTTTTTTTTTTTGCAATATCTCATAAAAGGTAAGTTCATTTATTTTTTTTCTTTGCCTCCTCTAATAATCATTTGCCTGGTACAAATGATTTTAGAACACAGAATTATGCAGTGGAACCTTAATATTACAATCCCACTAATTTGTTCCCATTTATTATTCTGTCAAATACTACTTACCAAATTAGGACACAAATAATATGGCCATGAGGACACATCTGGAAAGCAAATTCCTTCTAGGAACATTTCATCCCATTGGAGTAGGGATCTGGACAATAGTCACAAACACCAGAAAGAAAGAGCAGGTGTTGGATGGTGAAGAGTGGGTGAAAGAAGCCAAGTTTAATCTGGACAAGGAAGTCCCACTGGGCCAGTGAAAGCTGGGAACTGGGAGGTACAGGCAGGTGAGGATCAGGGATGTCTAGTAGCATTGTAGGTAATGCATGCCTATAACTTTTGTATTCAAATTTTAAATCATTAATTTATCGGACATTTATTTTCTGTATTGTGGTGATGTAGGGATACAACTTAATTTATTCTAGAAGGCGAGTCAAAACTCTTAAAGCCATTGATTAAATAGTGAGGCTTTCCCCTGCCAAAACGAAAAGCCACTTTACCGTGTAATAAAATAGACTTGTAAGTCAGCTGGTTGATTTTCTCGTCCCTATTGCTGATTTATCTGCTTATGCATGGGCCAGAATCTTGCTTTTTTAATCACACTGAAACAAAGTGAAGTGAAGTTCACTCAGTTGTGTCCAACTCTTTGTGACCCCATGGACTGTAGTCCATGGAATTCTCCAGGCCAGAACGTGGGAAGGTAGCCTTTCCCTTCTCCAGCCTTTCTAACCCAGGGATTGAACCCAGGACCCCTGCATTGCGGGCAGATTCTTTACCAACTGAGCTATCGGGAAAGCTCTTTAACCACATTAGCTTGCTTCATTTGTATATTAAAGTAGTAATCACTGCGTATACTTGATGTGGCCACCATTGTGTTGGTCCTGGGGAATAACACAGACAGAAAACCTTCCCTCTGGAACCATATCTAAAAAGTTTGAGTGTCTGGCAGGAAAAAGCCCTCTTTCTCATCATTCTTATTTTTAATAAATTTCTTGCCAATTATCATACATCTATATTCTAAATGAACCTTTAAATAAGTTTTGTAGTTCTAAGAAAAATAAATGAATGAACTTTTCATTAGAATTCATTCAATTAATGTATGAATATGATGGAAAATGACTTTATTATAAGGTGTACTTTTGCATCCTGGAACATAATAGTTTCTTCATTTTATTTCTTTTCTATTCACTCACATTATAAAACGTCTTATAATGTTATTAGCTTCTCTTTTTTTTTCGGTCTTTTGAGTTACTAGTTAGGAAAACATATGCAAGTAATGGCTTTGTCTCTTTCTTTTCCTTGTTAATACCACTTATTTTTATTATTTTTCTTAGGATCCCCCAAACAGCATTGTTTAAATTGTGATCACTGATTTCACATACATTTTGAAAAAAATCACATACATTTTTTGAGTATGATGTATGCTATCAGTGTTAAATAAAGTCTTTGCACTTCTGCTATATTCTCTTTTTTAACCTAATATTTTTTATTTTTAAGTTTTAAATGGCATTTTAGAGACAGTTCTTAGGTTAATGTGTTTATATTGCTTTTCATTTATTATGTAAATTTGATGAGTTACGTTGCCGTATTTTCTAATGTTGAACTATCCCTGCATTCCTGCCATATACTCTCCTTGGTCATGGGATGCTATTCTTGTCCTGTGCACCTGGATTTAATTTGATGATTTTTGTATATAAATTAGTTTCTCTATTGCATTCATATTCATGAGTAAAATTCTTTATAGTTTTTTCTTTTTCAATTCTGTCTTCCTCAGGTCTGGGAAATAAGGTTATGCTAGCTTTGTAAATTGAATTGGGAAGCTTTCCATCTTTTGTTATGGTCAGAAATTTTTTGAATATCATAAGGATTATCTGTTCACTGAAAGTTAGATAGAATTCAGCTGTAAAACCATCTGGGCCTGGCACATATTTTAGTGAATAGATAATTTTCAAAGAGAGTTTGTTGTACAGTGGGAAGGGAACTGTCTTTGTAACCAGAGACATACATTTGAAGCCCTGTCCAACCCATCACTGACTATGTGACTTGGATGAATGACTTTTCTTTTCTGTTAGGTAGTAATATGTTTATCTTGGAGGAAGTATATTTCCTAGGGACATTTATTAAATGAGAAAGTTAAAGTAAGGAGCTGAGTAGTATCTGACAAGTAGATGCTCAATAAATAGCTGTTTGTCATTCTTGTAAGTCAGTCTTATTCCTCTCTGGCTATATGCATTCTCATAATCTGCCTCAGTGATAAATACATTGATCAGTAAAGAGCTTGAGTTAAATCATTAGATGTTCTCCAGTATCCCTGTGCACTTGGACTGATCTAGTAGTTGCCGTGCTGAGCGCTGGGTCTGCTCGAGGGACCACTTCACTGAAGCTCTTCTCCACACGCTGCTCTTTCTGTTTTTGATCAAAGCTCAGAATAACCTGATATAGAGGCATATTCTGATTTCTAAACCTTCAATTCATTTTTTGGAGGGTATGCAAGGATGTTTTCAATAGTACAAACACACTTTGGAATTTCGGTTCTATCTGTTCTGGGTTATCTGACAGCCCTTTGGGCCAGTTGCAAAGGCAAATTTATTGATCAAAAACTTTTTTTTAGTACTTTGGTAATTTAGTTCAGGAGAAGATGATAACCTCACTTATTTGCAACTAACATTTAATCCTGAAATATTTCAATTCAAGAGATTTCTTTTTCTTTTTTTTAGTCAGTACAACATATTAAATGAATCCTTGGTGTCCACATGAGCAGATCCTCAATGAATCCAAAGGGAAAGGTGATTAATTTTTTTTTCTTTTAAGTTCCAGTAGGGAAGAAAAATCTACTCAGGCTGTGTCTGTACGATGTTAAGATAAATATCTGAGAAATTTAAATGAAAAAAAAAAGAAAAAACACAAACTGTTTACTAGATCCCATCTGGGTAGATGAAAAATTCACATAGATATACACACTAATAGAGGAGTTATAGTTTTTCTGAAGAATGCATAAAAGTGCTTACTTTTTTGAAGAACTAAGGATTCCTGGTGATAAGTAAAGAGGAATTTGCATTTCATTTTATACCACTCTGACCAATTTTATCAAGAACTTTTAAAAGTTATGTTAATGTATATCTTATAATATTCAAATGCTGGCCCTTTCCCCTTACAAAATTGACTATTATTTATTTGAATTATGAAATAAAGAGCCTAAATCTAGTTGTAGTCCACCTTTGTTTGAACTCCTTCATTCCCTCCTTTGGGTACCAAGTTTCTCTGAGTTCCATTTCCTTCATCTTGCTTTAGGCTCTCCAAGGAAAATTTACTGCAAGTCTGGCCCAGAAAACATTTCTGGAACTTAGGCTTTGTTTGAGGGTGTTTTTGAAAGGAAATTTGCCATCATCAAATACAGTTTCTTGAGCCCACACAGAGTGTGTGGCATGGGTCCAATAGTTCCTTTCTGGTTCCTTTGAGATTTGTTTATTACTCTGAAAATCAGAATTTCCATACAACGGCCTAAGACTTCCCTGCCTCATAGCTCAATAGAATGGCTGAGCAAAGAGATTTAACTTCATTTGGAGGGTTGGTCTTGCCACATTTATTAACAACGATAAAAGCAACAACACAGAGCAAAACAACCATGACTGAATGAGCACACAGCACAGGAAACCAAGCTTCTTTTTATTTCTGATGCAACCTTTAGGGTCAGCATAATGTGGCTGGGTTTTGCTGGGCCGACTCAGACCTGTTCAGGGTTGCAGAGTTAACGGTGAAATATTCATCCTTGAGGGGGTGGATTAAGAATGAGTTATAAAGCATGACGTTGTTGACAGCTAAAGCAAATTATCTTTCAGTGCAAGAGCAGGAGCCTGTGCTACTGGGACAGGCTTTGAGCTGCAGTGCCCTTCCTGCACACTGCTGCACCTAGTGTCTTGGTTCTCAGGGCTGTTCATCTTCGGTCACAGGGGCCACACACTCTCTTTATTGTTGGGCATCCAGGGTTAATTTGCACACATTCCCAAGAAAGCTCTCAATTTCCAGAGAAGAATTTTATTTGGCCTATAAATGCTTATCATTTTTCTCCTTTCCTCCCCTCTTCTCTGCCCCTCTCCCTTCTTCCCTGTTCCCCCAACTGTTACACACACACACACACACACACACACACACACTGTTGTTCTCAAATACTGACTTAGATCCATGTAAGAATGTGGCCAAATTTTCCCTAGTCCATACTGAATTGTGAAAATGAGAACAATGTCACACAGAGCTGTGGCTCTCATCAGCATTGCTTGTCAGCTCTGTGCAGCTCATCAGATATTGTCTTCACACCTGGCATAGAGTAAATGTACACTTCCTGGCCTCCTTGTGGTTGAATAGGACCATGTAACTAGTTTCAGCCAATGAATTGTAGAAAAATGATGAGTATTACTTCTGAAGTGCTCATGGCTGACCAGGGAGCATCCAGAGCCCTCTTTTTCCCTCTAGCACAACAGCCACAATTGCGATGGTTTTGTGGTCACTCTTGATCTCTAAGGAATGGCCATTCCTGCTTAACCATGAAAAATATGTAGCATGTTGTCTTAAACTGCTAAGATTGACTGGGAGTTGGGGAAGACTTGTTACTATACCATACATCACCCTATCCTGATACATCAGCCAGTGTTCATTGGCATAAATGCCAGGTGCACTTCTTAGAAGTGACTTGGATTTATTCTGGTATTATTTCCTACCTTTAAAAATATTTAAATGTCTTTTAATATCCTCATTTTAAATTAAAATATAGTAATCTTATGACAGTTTTCTTTCTTTGTTGTTGCTGAATTTTAGTTTTACCTATGAAATCTAGGAGTCTGAGAACCACTGCTGTAAGCTCCTTCTATGACCCAGTGAAACAGTACAGAGACATTCCACAGTTTTCTAAAGTAGTCCATTAGATTCAAACAAGCCCTTAGTTCTTTAGATTCAAGTTCTTCTATAGCAGATATAATTAATGGCTATGCCCAACTTCTAACCTTATCTCTTGTCCCACTGCCTCAGTTCAGTTCCGTTCAGTCGCTCAGTCGTGTCTGACTTTTTGCGACCCCATGAATCGCAGCATGCCAGGCCTCCTTGTCCATCACCAACTCCTGGAGTTCACCCAGACTCGCGTCCATCAAGTCAGTGATGCCATCCAGCCATCTCATCCTCTGTCTCCTTTTCCTCCTGCCCCCAATCCCTCCCAGCATCAGAGTCTTTTCCAATGAGTCAACTCTTCGCATGAGGTGGCCAAAGTATTGGAGTTTCAGCTTTAGCATCATTCCCACTGCCTAGGGTTATACAAAGGCTCAGCTTTTTTATTCCCTATTCCTTTGAGGCTTCCTATGTCTTACTTCTCAGCACCTGCAAGCATTTATTCAATGGTTTTTGCCCAATGTGCTAAACCATTTGGCAGTAAATGCACCTGCCCAGGGACAGCATAATTTTTAAATCATGGAAGTAACATTGGAGATATGATAAGTTTCTCTGTTTTCTCACAGGGATTTTCATTTGATAAGAGCAAGGGAATTTTTGTCTACTTTGTTAATTGGTCATTTCAGTGTTGAGAGGAATATATGGGACATAGTAGGAATCCTGGTGAAGGCAATGGCACCCCACTTCAGCACTCTTACCTGGAAAATCCCAATGACGGAGGAGCCTGGTGGGCTGCAGTCTATGGGGTCGCTAAGAGTCAGACACGACTGAGTGACTTCACTTTCACTTCTCACTTTCATGCATTGCAGAAGGAAATGGCAACCCACTCCAGTGTTCTTGCCTGAAGAATCCCAGGGACGGGGAAGCCTGGTAAGCTGCCGTCTATGGGGTCGCACAGAGTCGGACACAACGGAAGTGACTTAGCAGCAGCAGCAGCAGCAGTAGGAACCCAGTAAATATTTGCCAAATAAACTAATAAAATCTGTGTATTTCATGTGCTAATGATATGCTACTTAATTTTCAAAGTACAAATTCCTCTGATTCCTTCCAATTGTTAATAATGGTAGGTTTAAGCTTTAGAGGCCTTCTAGTCTATGACCAGTGTCCAATTACTACAGTTCTTCAGGAACAGGTTAATTTGCTACTGAAAGCACAGGTTGCCTTTTATCTCCTCACCCAGTCTGACAGGATTTTCCCCTCTGTAGTCTGAAGGATTTTTCAAAACCGCAAGTATGTGTGTGGTTTTTATAGCCTTACAGCCCAAAGCCACATATACTTTTAGAAAGTTATTACTGTTTTCCTTTCTATTGTTCAAGGTTGAAACTATTCACATATTTACTCCAGGAACAGTCATGCATGACAGAGAGGTATGTGCAGTGAACATTCTCTACTTGTCCCTTAGGCTGTCACCTATACTATTTCGGCTCAAATACAGTTCTTTGTTCACACAACGAAGGATGGCTCACACTCTGAAGACACCAAGGAGTCAGATTTGCCAGGGTTATGGTTGATGCGTATATACAGCTTAGACTGGTTTCTCTGCCACTAATAGACCTTGCAGCCTCTAGTATCTGCAACCTCTACATAGCAATCTTTGGTTTGGAAAAAAAAATTTGGAAATTGTATCTCTGTCTGGATAGAAGTTCAGGTCCAAGAGCGTCAGAATAGTGATAGTATTTGGATAGCAGATTTCTAAGTGATTCTTAACAGCCTTATTTTTGCTTTATTTGTCTCTGCTGCTGCTGCTGCTAAGTTGCTTCAGTCGTGTCCGACTCTGTGTGACCCCATAGAGGGCAGCCCACCAGGCTCCCCTGTCCCCCAGATTCTCCAGGCAAGAACACTGGAGTGGGTTGCCATTTCCTTCTCCAATGCATGAAAGCAAAAAGTGAAAGTGAAGTCACTCTGTCGTGTCCGACTCCTAGTGACCCCACGGACTGCAGCCTACCAGGCTCCTCCGTCCATGGGATTTTCCAGGCAAGAGTACTGGAGTTGGGTGCCATCGTTAGGCAGCCTCTAAAAAAACATCAGTGTACTATCTTCTCAGCCTTTTGGAAAGACCTGGAAATACAGAGGGTAAAAAGACAGATAGGGTTCTTGTGGTTCTCATGGCCCTTCTCAAACTGGCAGTAAGATGCACAGAGTTTTATAATGCAGACAAAAGAGTAGCTCATTTTTTAAATTTAAAGGTATTAAATAGACTTTTCAGCCCCTTACATGGAATTCAGCTAAGTTCTGAAATGCAGACTGTGTCTCCAGCGCTTGCTTGCCAGGTCTCCCTGTGCCATAAAATAACTAAGTTTAGCATGGCAATTTTTTTCTAAATGAATTATGGTCCCATGTGTAAATGCATGAAGCCTGAGCGTCTGACTCATGTCACGTGCATCCTCACAGCTGTAGTCACACATACTTGCAGAGAGCATCACAGATGAGTGTTTCCCACATTCCTGTTTTTGGGTGACTCTAAGAAACCTGAGGGTATTTAGATTGATGAATGGTGTGCTTGACTCCAGGCTTCTGCCTGCCCGCTCCAGAGTTTATCTGCTTTCTGTTTGTTTTCTGTGCTCCTATTAGGTTGTTGTTAGTTACATTCTGATGTTTGTAGTTTGGGAAAATCTGTATCTTTGTTATTTATGTTATCAATAATGTGACCTGGGCCTTCCTCAGCAATGTTCCAACTGTTCCCAGGTCCTCCATCACTAATTATGCAGATGAACAGATTGTGGAAACTCTTTCCTTATGGCTGCATTCTGGAGGAGTTGTTTTTATTAAATTGTTGGTGTCTTGAATTATAATTAGGTACTGGCCCATTTTTAAAGCATTTCTCCTCTTTCTCTCTCTTCCAATCTCTTCCCTCTTTTCCTTCCGCATATCATCTCCTTTTTCAGTTATTCAGAGATGAAACTTGATCAAAAGAGAAATAGCAGGAGAAGCTTCAAGTCCTGAACTTTAGAAGTGAGCTTGCCTAATAGTAGATGGCAAGGCAGCACATACATACCAGGAGGTTCTGTTTCTTGCAAAAAGTCATTAGGATGTGGAGCAGCCTGCCAGGCAAAGTCATAGAAGCTGGAAAGCTTAACAAGTTCAAGGGCAAGGAAGGGATTCATTTACAGCCTTGCAACAAAACTGGCCAGTCCACTAAGAAAATAAATTTAACAGGGGTCACAGAAAACAGAGGAAGAAATATGGGACCCGTGGAGCCTTCCCCATTTACCTCTGTTGGCCAGATCCTTACGTGGTTCATCTATTTGCCCCTTGGATAAATGATACTGATCTTATTATGTAAAGTTTATTAAGCATTCAAAACATGCTCATCACTCTAATGAAGGTAGGAAACATGACCTTCCCTCGGAATAGCTTGCCTTAAAGAACTGTGAGGGCTTTGCCAGAATAAAGCATAGAAGATGCAGGCTAATCATCATTTTGTTTTTAAAACACACACAGTTTTTTTTGGGTGATAGTAATGTGAGGAGTAAGTTTAGAGATCACAATGAACAAGACAAGTATCTGAATAAGTCTCAGATACTTTAAAAGAAAACCTGTCTTGGTGTTTATAGCCTAGTTTTACTTGTTAATTTATAGCTCCAAAAGAGATCTGTGATTTCCTGTCAACTTTTCTAATCTTGTTTAGAAACTTAAACAAAAGAATGTTATACTAGAGAGCAATGTAGATAAGCCCCAGTCCTCGTATAATTACCAAGGTGAATATGTAAAATTACATGTGTAGGATTCTTCCATCATATTGGTGTATCTGTATATTTTAAAGACGGGTCAGGAGGATTTTGTGTAAGCCTTAGTATTAATTTGCCAGAACTTTGAAATTAACTAAATGCTAAGAAGCAGTCATTATAATATTATTTGAAAAGAAATTTATGTCAAACTAGCCTTTCTCCCTTGTATTATTGGAAGAGGTAAAGTACTTTGATTTAGTCATTTAAGTCATGTCCGACTCTTGTAATCCCATGGACAGTAGCCCACAAGGCTCTTCTGTCCATGAGATTTTCCAAGCAAGAATAGTGTAGTAGGTTACCATTTCCTTTTCTAGGGGATCTTCCCGACCCAGGGATGGAACCCAGGTATCTTGCACCGTAGGCAATTCTTTACTGACTGAGCTACTGTATTATTTGAAGAGGTAAAGTACTTGGTATACCTAAATGGGTGCTGATGCTTTTTATATTATTATCACACAAACATAGGATTCAACCCAAGTCTGAAAGAAATTAGGCCTCTGAGAGTGTTAATTATGTTTGGGCAAATGATATTCAGTATTGTTAAATAAATTACAGGATCATAAAATATTGAAGCCAGAGGGAAACAGAGCTTATTAAGTCCAATCTACCTGTCTTAAAACATCAGTAGATCTAAGCCAGTTTTAGAAGGCACTCAACTCAACTTTAAAGACTTCCAGGAAAGATTCTGGGTCAAGTTGTTCCAGGGATTCATACCTCCAATACTATAATCCCCATGTATGGTTGTGATGTGTACATCACCAAAAGTGGAGGACACCATTAATTCCTTTTTTTCTTTTTTTTTAATAAACACATTTAAAAATAGTCTTTAGATTTATATAAAACTGTGACAATAGTACAGGCAGTTTCCATACACCCTGTACTCAGTTTCCCCTGTTATTAACAATTTACTGTGGTATGGTTCATTTTGGGCATCCCTGGTGGCTCAGACAGCAAAGAATCTGCCTGTAAGACGTAGGTTTCATCCCTGGCTTGGGAAGATCCCCTGGAGAATGAAATGGCAACCCACTCCAGTATTCTGGCCTAGAGAATTCCGTGGAGAGGGGAGCCCGAAAGTCTACAGTCCATGGGGTCACAAAGAGTCAGACACAACTGAGCTACTTTTAGTCACCCATGGTTCATTTTAATTAGTGAACCAATACTGATTCATTATTTTTAGCTAAAGTCCTCAAGTTGACTTTGATAAATAGTCACAACATAGAAGCTGAGACTTATGTCTTATTTGGTAGGAATTTTTATGACTTGAAGCACAGGAGACAACATCTCATAGGACCCTCAGAGAACTGTTCTGAGGAGGCAGAGGGAGGAATCAGGTTACGTGGAGGCTTGTAACTAACGGGAGGTAGTCTGAATATCAAAAGAATATTGTTAATTATGAAAAACCAGATATCTCAAGTTAAGAAATTTAACAATTTACAATGCATAGGAAGATGCAAGACTCGACTTACTGAAATCATTCCTTTCATATAAATCTCAGCTATCTCAGCTATCTGGGGCCAGTGCTTACGTGGGAGTTGTTGATGGCTGCCAAAGAGCAGGCATTCTTCTTCCTGGGCTCAGGAATTCACATTTGAAGGGCTGGAATCTCTGATGGCTGTGACATCTTTGTTTATTGATACAGCAGGAAATGCTTGATTTCACATACACTATATCAGTTTTCCTTTCAATCCCGAAGAAAGGCAATGTCAAAGAATGCTCAAACGACCAGGCAATTGCTCTCATCTCACATGCTAGTAAAGTAATGCTCAAAATTGTCCAAGCCAGGCTTCAACAGTACATGAACTGTGAAATTTCAGATGTTCAAGCTGGATTTAGAAAAGGAAGAGGAACCAGAGATCAAATTGCAACATCCTCCGGGTCATCGAAAAAGCGAGAGAGTTCCAGAAAAAATCCGCGTCTGCTTTATTGACTATGTCAAAGCCTTTGACTATGTGGATCACAGCAAATTGTGGAAAATTCTGAAAGAGATGGGAATACCAGACCACCTGACCTGCCTCTTGAGAAATCTGTATGCAGGTCAGGAAGCAACAGTTAGAACTGGACATGGAACAACAGACTGGTTCCAAATCGGGAGAGGAGTACACCAAGCCTGTATATTTTCACCCTGCTTATTTAATTTATATGCAGAGTACATCATGAGAAATGCTGAGCTGGATGAAGCATAAGCTGGAATCAAGATTGCCGGGAGAAATAATAATAACCTCAGATATACAGATGACACCACCCTTATGCAGAAAGCAAAGAAGAACTAAAAAGCTTCTGATGAAAGTGAAAAAGGAGAGTGAAAAAGTTGGTTTAAAACCCAACTTTCAGAAAACTAAGATTGTGGCATCTGGTCCCATCATTTCATGTCAAATAGATGGAGAAGCAATGCAAACAGTGACAGATTTAATTTGGGGTCTCCAAAATCACTGCGGATGGTGACTGCAGTCACGAAATTAAAAGACACTTGCTCCTTGGAAGAAAAGCTATGACCAACCTAGACAGCATATTAAAAAACAGAGACATTACTATGCCAACAAAGGTCTGTCTAGCCAAAGCTGTGGTTTATCCAGTGGTCATGTATGGATGTGAGAGTTGGACTATCAAGAAAACTGTGTGCCAAATAATTGGTGGTTTTGAACTGTGGTGTTGGAGGAGACTCTTGAGAGTCCCTTGGACTGCAAGGAGATCCAACTAGTCCATCCTAAAGGAAATCAGTCCTAAATATTCTTTGGAAGGACTGATGCTGAAGCTGAAACTTCAGTATTTTGGCCACCTGATGCAAAGAACTGCCTCATTTGAAAAGACTTTGATTCTGGGAAAGATTGAAGGCAGGAGGAGGAAGGGACTACAGAGGATGAGATGGTCGGATGGCATCACTGTCTAATGGACATGAGTTTGAGTAAACTCTGGGAGTTGATGATGGACTGGGAGGCCTGGTGTGTTGCAATCCATGGGGTCGTGAAGAGTTGGATGTGACTGAGGGACTGAACTGAACTGAACTGATATCTATATTTCCTTAGTTTTCAGCTAATGTCCTATTTAGTTCTCCTGTTACCTCAGGCTCCTTTTGGTTATGATCATTTCTCAGGCTTTCTTTGTTTTTGATGACTTTTAATTGACAGTTCTGGAGAGTACTGGTCAGACGTTTTGTAGAATGTCCTTCCATCGTATGAGTTTTGGGAGAAGCCCACTGAGGTAGTGGTGTTCTCATCACATCCTATCCAGGGTGTGTGCATGCATGCTAAGTTGCTTCCATCATGGCTGACTCTTTGCAACCCCATGGACTGTAGCCTACCTGGCTCCTCTGACCATGGGATTCTCCAGGCAAGAGTACTGGAGTGGGTTGCCATGCATCTCTTATACCTTTTGAGTTGCCAACAGGTTCTTTACCACTAGTGTCACCTGGGAAGCCTCATATCAAAGGTGTGTGGTGTGTGCGTATGTGTGCTCAGTTATGTCCAACTCTTTTATACATACTGTTAATATGACTTATCACTATTGATGTTGACCTTCATCACCTGACTATGGTATTGTTCATCAGGTTTTCTCACTGTGAAATTACTCATCCCTACCCTCAACCCCTTAAAATCTTCTCTTTGGAAGGTTGTCACTAAACACAGCCAGCCTGTCCTTAAGGAGGGAAGAGTGATGCTTTACCTCTCTAAGATGAAGTATATGCATAAATTGTTTGGAATGCTGTTTTTAAACACAATTCTTCTAGAAAATTTCTGATGTTGAATTTTGTCACCTAATTCACTGAATTGGTCTCATATCTTATTTCTTAAAAAATATGATTTATAATTTAAAAATTAGACCTAATCAGATATTTCATTTAAATTTTTGAAATATAGTGATTGAAAAAGATACTACAGGAAAAAAAAATAATCCGTAAGTACAGCCAATTAATCAATTTAACCATTTAAACTTTGTTGCTTTTTATGCTTGTTTAAATCATTTTTTTAAATTATGGCTTTCTTAGGTCATTTCCAACATATCTATTCTTACCTATTCCAAAGTATACTCAGCTACTGCTTAGAATGTAGATGCTAATAAGCACTTTAACACACAATGGCTGCTTACTTACTCTGATCACTAACAGGTCCCCAGCTGCCTGGTTTCCCCCCACCCCATAATATCTCATTTGATTCTTAGAGCCCCATACCTCTACCACAGTTTTTATTATTTCCTGTTTTCAAATAGATATAAAAATATAAATATATTATATCTTCACTGGGTCATGTTGAGTGCCAGGACTAATTCATCACCTAGGTTTACAGTTGCTATATTAAGAATGGCAATAAGTTTTTATTCCATGCACCTACTTTGACTAATTTTTAGAAGATACCTGAAAAACTATATTGAGAAGAATTTCAAGGAACTGGTTTACTGGGAATTGCATGACTGATAAGTTACGGGCATAAGAGAGAAAATGTGGAAGGCCTCCTCTAGGTGATCCCCTATACCACCAGATAATCTAACATCATCTAAGAAATTGCAGGGTAACCAATTTTTTAAAGACTTCTTAGTGGCTAACTTGATTTCTTTATGCTATTAACTTACCTTCTTATCTCATGGGAAAAAAAGCTGGTAACTGTTGGCCATCATGTAGTTTAGCAACATAGGAGTCTATGGAAGAAACTTGACTCAGTTATTCTTATATATGGGAAGAGAGTAATGAAAGAAGACAGAAAAACTTCTCCATCAGGAATGAAATTCTAATTCCATGTTAAATTGTTTCATCCAAATGAAAATACGAAATTGGAATACAGCAGACAAGCATTTGATGTTTAAAGCAAGCGGCCAACCTTTAGAATGGGAAAAAAACATGGGGTCAGAATGTCCGTTTCCTCTGCTATTCCTCAACCATTGGTCCCACCCAACCCTAGCTAAAAGTATTAATGGAAACTCCTGAAAATTTAAAATTACTATCATAAAGTTTTAATAATTCTCAAGTAAGGATGGAGTTGTTTTGAAACTGAAACTCAATGGACTAGTCAAGCTCAGTTATAAATGCAACATACATGCATTTGATGTTTCTGGGAAGACACCACAATATCTACTTAATTCAGATCACAGTGTCTGAAACATGTACAAATGGTGAATGACTCTTTTGGAGAGAGCTCCTTGTACAGTAGTTTTGTTTTGTTTTGCTTTTCAGGAGGGCATAATATATAAAATAAACTCACTGCAATGCATTATACTGTTTTTCTTTGAAAAAAAAAAAATCCAAATTAGTCCTAGAATATTATAGATATGGGGTAGAAATGACAAGGATAAAACAGAGAACTGAATATTGGGAAAGAGTTGTTTTTAAAAAAAACCCTCTGGCCTCTTAGCAACAAAAACAAATTTTAATACTTCCCAGATTCTTCCTAGGGCTGGAGATAAACAACCTAATAGAATGTTTTATGCTAAACTTAAAAATACTTAATGTTCTAAGATGATATATCAGAAGAATAAAGACATTTATTTTAAATTTTTCAGATATTAAAAACTGAAAATGGTTGCTAGTGCTATGGAGTTCAGAGTTAAGATACAAAATAAAATCACCTTATCGTATTGGATATATAATCAAAACCAATGAGAAAAAGTTTGATAACTACTAATCTGAGCATATATTACTGGGAAAAATAGAACAATGTAATCATGCTTTTATCAAAAGTATTTTTCTGATGTCTCAGAGGGTAAAGAACCCACCTGCAATACAGGAGACACAGGAGATGCGGGTTCAATCCCTGGGTTAGGAAGATCCCCTGGAGGAGGACATGGCAACCCATTTCAGTATTTTTCTTGAAAAATCCCATCAACAGAGGAGCCTGGTGGGCTACACTCCATGGGGTCACAAAGAGTCGAACTGAGCACACACACACACACACACACAAGCACATGTATATTAACTGGGCATCAAGCACACACATAATAATGAAAAGTCAACTCAAATATCCATCGCAATAGAATACATAAGTAAATCATGATGTAGTCATATGGAATATTATTCAGATGGAAGTCCATTCATCTATAGCAATATGGATGACTCTCAAATTTAATGTTGAATGAGAAAAAGCTACTCACAAGATAGCATTTATAGCATGGTTCTATACAAGTGAAGTTCTGAGATGGACAAAAATCTCCATTTAAGAAATAACAGGAAAGTGGTTACCCTTGGGCAGAACACAGGTGGATAAGGACCAGGAAAGTGGCATGAGAATCTTCTGGAGGCATGAATACTCTCTTTTTTGATCTGGATGCTAGTCATATAAGGGTATTCACTTTGTAAAAAGTCTATTGAGCTGTACATTTATGAAATTTTTCTATATGAATGCTCTTGTTTAATAAAGTTTTTTTAAAAAAATTTTATAGGTATATAAGCAAGAAAGCAAATATAGCTTGTATGCAGAAAATCAAAGGGTTAAAGTAGTTTGAATTGCATTTATAATTCAACTTTCTTAGGAACTTTTTGTCCATTTTGCCAGCCAGCATCTATAAAGGTCAGTAGAATTTTCTGTTTTCAGCTTTAGATTTTTGAAGTAGGGCTTGATGTTTTTGTACCTGTACTGCTATATTTTAAAGTATTTAATATCCTTTGCTTCTGATCATTTGTTCTTGATCCTGGAAACTTCCCAGAGAGAGAAACTTGGGACTTGAGTTTCCTGATCTAGAAAGAACTAAGACCACCCTGATGGCTGTTTCCTTAAGTTGATGCGGGTGCATCTTGTCATGGATATGAGGAATGAAACGGAACTTTGCTATTTTATCTGTCTATGAACAGTGGATTTATACACATCAGAAACTTTGTGTTCTCAGCCTGAGACCTGCTTGGACATAAATTGTGTTCACTGGGGAATGGGTGATTAATTATCAAGAAGTGGTAGGGTGTATAGGAGGAAAAAGAAATACTTTTATATAGTCGGGATTGGTGTCAGATGGCAAAGTACAAATCACAGTACCAAGGGTTACAGGGAACTCTGGGGAATTTTTGTTGGCTCTGCATCTCAGGAGATGATTCTTGAAGCTGGAGCAGAAAAAGTATATTCAGATAGATGATAGGTTCATGGTTTTGGCTGATTTTTGTCATTCCTTTAGTTTTAGGAAATAAAATGACAAATGTATAGACATTTTTGGGAGGAGACCCTGATCAAGTTGAGTTTTAAGCCCTTTGGAGGAATTAGGAGGGCTTATAAATAAGGAAATGTGAGTGTGTATTGGATTGGGGTGTCATGTGAAACTGAAGAGCAGTCCTGTGTAATGGTAACTAGCATGAGCTTTTGTTTCCCCGGTCTGTTGCTTACTAGCAGAGTGTCTTTGAACAAGTTAATTCACCACTTAGAACTTTCTCTTCTCCATCTGTTAAAGAGATAAATAGTAATACCTATCTTAGAGAGTTCTAACATCTACCTTAGAGGGTTGTTTAATATTTAAATAAGATGATTAGGTATGGTATTTAAAAAAAGTAACTGGAACAAGCCCAATGCTTAGTACATTTTAACCATTTTTATTGCTAGCTTAGGACAACTCCAGAAAGGCATCTAAGACTTTGTATCAGGGCAGTGAGAAAAATTTCAGACTCTACTGACTAGGGAGATGAGACCTCTAAAGCAGTGTTCAGATTTGAATTGCATTGGTTCAGGACAGTACTGAACTTAAATATGGAACATTCCCAGTGTCTGCTAGGTCAGAAAAAATCTGAGTATAAAGATACACAATTTGTTTCCAGTTTTTCATTTTCTCTTACATAATTGAGATATGTATGTGTTAAGTTTTCCAAAGAGATTATTCTGGCTGAATTTTGGCTGATTTGATCATTTTTCCAAATATTTAAATAACACAGATATACAAAGTTTCTATCCAACATTTATTGAAGATGTTTCATTTCCTTCTATTTCAGTCCATAAAAAGCACTCCAAATTCTTATATGATTTATTTCCCTCTCTGAAAACTTCCAACATTTTGTATTTCCAAAGGGTGCATTATCTCCAACCCATTCACTCACATCTGGAAATAACATTTATACACTCATTTGCCCTTCTTCACCCTCATTTCCTTATCCTGTAAATTCTTGTCCCTATATTTATTTAGAAAATGAATATTCTTCCCAGTTTTCTAACCTACAGGTCAGCAACTTGGGTACTGAAAGCTTGCGACCAGATCTGCCTTCATGGATTTGCATAATCATCTTCAACATCTGAGAAATTATCCTTTCTTCAATATGAGAGCCAAGTAGAGTAACCTCATTAGAATTATTCTCCTCTCTGTGTTAGAAAATGCGAGGTATCTTTTTCTTGACAATTCTTTGCAAGGTCAGTCAGCTCTTCTCTTTGCAGTGACTCTGATCAGAATATAGCTGTTGGCTGTGAATCATCAATTCTATCCTATAGATGAGCAGTCTTATAGGACTTGCATTAGATTTCCTTTCTATGTGGGCTCAAGAATTTATGTTCCTTGGCGTATAGAGAGAGGAAAAAAATCTGATTCATTGTTTCCCTAAAGATTAAGCCGTTGTTGAGAATCTTAGGATGGGCCAACTTGCTTCTACTGTGTACAGAGGGAAGTTTACCCCACCAGGTTGTTTACCAGGAGATATAAAATCCAAATCTGCAGAATCTTTCCCCTAGTAAATCATCACATATATTTGCATCGTGTTTTGCATACGCTTATATAATGAGCTACATTATTTCTACAAAGCCATCCAAGTTTTCTAACTTCAGGGAGATGAAAAAATGAGGCAACGGTGTTTAATTTTACCATTTGTGTGTGTATTAGTCACTCAGTCATGTCCAACTCTTTGGACTCCATGGACTGTAGCCCTCCGGGCTCCTCGGCCATGGAATTCTCCAGGCAAGGATATTAGAGTGGGTTGCCATTCCCTTCTCCAGGGGATCTTCCAGACCCAGGGATTGAACCCAGGTCTCCTGCATTGCAGGTGGATTCTCTACCATCTGGGCCATGAGGAAGCCCTTTACCATTTGGTCAGAGCAAATAAATAAATAAATAAAACATGGAGCAACCAGGAGACCATGCAACACTGTACCAGTTCTCCTGGGTTGGTTTTGTTACTCCTTCTACAGACATCTATTATGGGCTTGGATTAAAAAGTCCTTCATATGAACAATAGGAGCACTAATTATGCCTGTCTCTATGTCTACATGTATGTTCTTTTTTAAAATTTATACAGCAGTTCTATTTTCCTCAGCTCTTAATTTCATTAGTCATAAATTAATTGTAGTCATTTCTAATAGTTCTCCCCATAATAAATTCGGGTCCCAGGTTTACTGCTTCTTAGATATGTGACATTGGTAAATAATTTAAATTATTGAGTTGCAGTTTCCTTACCTGTAAATTGGGAATAATGCCTCATGATGTTCTTATGATAGTTAAATGTATGAGGAAAAGTGTCTGACAAGGAGTAGATGCTCAAAAATTGATAATTTTCTTCCTTTTCTACCTTTTATTGCACTTTATTCTGCCTTATGGATTAAAAGCATCTACTTTTTATCTGAGTCATACCTCTATGATTTCAAAACATCTGGCTAAAGAATGAAAATGAATGCAATCATCCAGGTGTTTGGCTGGTATGATGACAGATATCAAACACTTAGAACCATCTGGATGATTGATGTATTTTTTTCACTTTCATCAGATGTATGTGAATATAGTCTTGGTCAAAGGAAAAAGAATCACAGGGACTTTATTTAAAGTTTAATAACTTTTTCCCCAAGAATGCTATGATTTGGATATCATTTGTTTCCTTTGAGATATGTCTTGTTCAATCCAATTTTGACAATAATGACAAAAGCATTATTTAAGTTTATCATCTGGCATCTAGGAATTAAAAAAAGATGAGTGAATCTCTAGATTTCAAACTACCATGTTTCTACTCAAAACAATTAAGGATAAGAAAAGCTAAGTAATGTTTCCAGAATATAGAGTTAGTTAATAGCATAGCAAGGAAAGGATAAAGTCTCTCCGCCTTAAGCTATAGATTGCATTTCACCTATTTTCTGTCTTCTTTCATCCAAGTCATGTGTAGTTTTACACAATGCACAAAGAACCATAAATACCCAACTTAGATATACATATCAGTTTATATCAGTTGCTCAGTCATGTCCAGCTCTTTGCGACCCTATGGACTGCAGCACGCCAGGCTTCCCTGTCCATCACCAACTCCCAGAGCTTGCTCAAACTCATGATCATTGAGTCAGTGATGCCATTCAACCATCTCATCCTCTGTCATCCCCTTCTCCTCCTGCCTTCAATCTTTCCCAGCATCAGGGTCTTTTCCAATGAGTCAGTTCTTTGCATCAGGTGGCCAAAGTATTGGAGCTTCAGCTTCAACATCAGTCCTTCTAATGAATGTTCAGGGTTGATTTTCTTCAAGATTGACTTGTTTGATCTCCTTGCAGTCCAAGAGTCTTCTCCAACACCACAGTTTAAAAGCATCAATTTGGTGCCCAAATAAATAGCACCATTTTTCTTCCTGAAAAATCTATGTTGCTCTGACATTGTCTTTTCCCGAATAATTTTTCAAACTTTTGCTAGTAAGCCAGAGAGACGAAGCCAGGCTCCCATGCACTTAGTCACACACACATCCAGTAACCAAGATCCAGCATCTGCCATCCAGGGCATTGCTTAAATAGATGTCATATTGAAAACTGGTGTCCTGTGAGCAGCTGATGCAATTTTCCTCAGTCACAGGGATGAAGCTTGGATAGCATTCTGGCTCAGAGAAATCCCCAAGTCACAAAGAAATGATTCCATTTACCTAGCGGCTTTTCATTCCCAATACAACATGTTCTTGAGCAGTTTCCCAAGGGAGAAAATAACATGAAAGTTTTTAAGAGTGCCGAAAGCTTACTCTCTAATCATCCTATGTGGATTCCAACAGCATTCCAAGTCATTCCAGACAATCCCAAGAAAATTTTCAGCACTCAGTGAGGTTTTTGAAACATTTTCTACTGCCTGAAGACACTAACAATAAGCAGCTTCAGATAGTAACATTGTTATTTGGACATGAACACAGCTTTTTAACTGTCATTCCTGTCGCAAAACAACTATACAGCTAAAGAAGGCCTCCCTGATAAATACCCAAGAGGGTATTGCTTTCTCTCTCTCTTTTTAAAGGTGAGAAGTCAGAAGAGTGGGATATTTCAGGTTTGTTACTTAAAAATCTGTTCTTCTTAATTCATGTCTAAAACAGAAGTGAGTGGCTGATCTGTGGGGGAAGGAAGAACATTCCTGATGAGGGGCTTTGTCACTAATATGACCAGCTGCAAAATAGTCTGGAATATAGTGGTCACCAACCGCCAAAAGTTACAGGGGGTGATTGTGCTCTAGTTATTGTTAAGATCCTCAGCTACCAAGATAGGACTAGAAGCCTTGGTAGCAGCTTTAGCTTAGTTGAAATTACCCTAAACTTGCAGTGAAACTAATGGTGTGCTGAAGCAAGTATGTGTAGCAGCTTACAGAAGTCAGTTGTTAAATTTTGTGAACCCACTGATGTTACCTTAGTAGCTTAAAAGTGACCATGGTGGGAGTATTTACACCATGAAAACTGGCATGTGTTACTAATAACACTTTTTTTTTTTTTCTCAGAGAGCTGGTTGTTTAACCTTTACTTACACGTCATGTGCTGTGCTGTGCTTAATCACTTCAGTCATGTCTGACTCTTTGCAACCCCATAGACTGTAGCCCACCAGGCTTCTCTGTCCTTGGGGATTCTCCAGGCAAGAATACTGAAGTGGGTTGTCATGCCCTCCTCCAGGGGATCTTCCCAACCCAGGGACTGAACCCAGGTGTCCTGAACTGCAGGCAGATTCTTTACTGACTGAGCCGCCAGGGGAACCAACTTACACATCCTGGAGATAAGCATCAGAGAGACAAAAAACCTGACTTAAATTCCTGCCTCTGCCACATATGACATAGGAATTTAAAGAAGCAAAGCCCTGACCTTGGTGTCCTTATAGGTAAATTAAGAATGGTATTACATTTCATGTTATTGCTGTGAGAATTAAATCAAGCATTGTGCCCAGCCAGAAATTTACCTCTCATCAGATGTATCATTATTCATTAAATGTGAATAGAGTCATATTTTTCGCTAGAAACTATGATGACTGCTAGAGAAACAAGGATAAACAGATGCACTGGCAAAGACCTTGAGTGGATGCAGGACACAGATTAAATACTAACTATTATACCCTTTGGGCTTCCCTGGTAGCTCAGAGGTTAAAGTGTCTGCCTGCAATGCAGGAGACCTGGGTTCGATCCCTGGGTTGGGAATTGGGAAGTACTATAGTTTGAGATGGAGCTTTCCAGGTGGTACAGTGGTAAAGAATCTGCCTGCCAGTGAAGGAGACATGAGAGATACAGGATCGACCCCTAGATCTGGAAGATCCCCTAGAGAAAGAAATGGCAACTCACTTCAGTATTCTTGCCTGGAAAATCCCATGGACAGAGGACCCTGGCTGGCTACTGTAAATGGGCTGCAAAGAGTCAGACACAATGGAGCGCACACACACAGAATGAGGGGCAAATAGCCAAATCTGGGGTAGAGATGGAGGCGCCGTCACTGTTAGGATTTCTTTAAAAGAGATACTTGTGCTCTAGTAAGGGTGAGGAACATTTGTTCAGCCATTTCTAGACATACTGAATTGCGGTTATTTTTATATTGCAAAATGTAGAGGATTAGGATTTCTGAGAATATATGGAAAGCAGGGCAACACTATAGAAATGACAACATAACTGTGTGTAGATTATAATTACAGGAGCATGGTTCTCTACCTCAAAATCCAATCTTCACTGATTGTCATTCTGTCATTATAGCTGATTCCTTTGGGTGTAGAAGTTGTGGTCCAATGAAATTGTCCTCCAAAAGGCAATTATGGAATTGCCTTGCTACATTAACATTGAAAACGTTATTGAAAATTTTTAACTATTGAGAAAGGAAACAGAAGCTAATGGTTCTTCAGGGTTAGTTATGAGTGAGGCATTTTGCATTGCTATTTTATTTTATCTAACAAAACTGCCATGAAAAAGGTATCTTTCTCTTCATTCTGCTGAAGAATAAATTTATGCTCAGAGAGCCTGAATTATGAGCTTGAGCTGGAACGAGATCCAGACATGGAGCTGCTGAGTCACGAACATTAACTTGATTTTAAGATTTAGTCATTAGAACAATCTTATGAGGCCCTATCATCAACTTCATTTTATAACTGTGAAAATTGGAGAGTAGTTTATTATTTTGCCAAATAGTAAGTGACAGACTTAGTCTCAATCCATGTTCTTTCTGGTCAATACCATATTTCATATTTTAGTTGCCACTTTATCGGGGGTCATTTAACAACTTAATGAGCGCAGGAATGGTCCAGCTATAGTATGGATTCCTCAGTGGAGAGTGATTAGGGTGAGGAACCAGGACAGAGGAAGAGGGGATGCAGCACTGAAAGACACCAAAGAAAGCTTCGTTCCGTCCCAGTATTTGCTGAAGGATGATGATCGTAGTGAAGCACTTGTCATTTCAATCTGAGAGAATCACCTAAATGATAGATAAGCATACAGATTGACTTTGAGTATGCATTGGTGTTGGGTCAATAAAGAAAAGAGTTGGACCATAAACTCTTAAAATAAAAGACAGAGTTGGACCATAAAGAAAGATCAGTGCCAAAAAATTGTTGCTTTTGAGCTGAGGTATTGGAGAAGTTTCTTGAAAGTCCCTTGGACTGCAAAGAGATCCTACCAGTCCATCCAAAAGGAAATCAGTCCTGAATATTCTTTGGAAGAACTGATGCTGAAGCTGAAGCTCCAATAATTTGACCACCTGATATGAAGAACTGACTCTTTAGAAAAGACCCTGATGCTGAGAGAGATTGAAGGCAGGAGGAGAAGGGGACAACAGAGGATGAGATGGTTGGATGGCATCACTGACACGATGGACATGAGTTTGAGCAAGCTCTGGTAGTTGGTGATGGACAGGGAAGCCTGGCTTGCTACAGTCCATGGGGTCTCAAAGAGCTGGGCATGACTGAGTGACGGAACTGAACTGTGATCTACATGTTTTAACGTCTTATGATAAATGTTCAGTTCATTTTAAGTATTATTTTTGTGCAGTTTCTGTGAAAAGCCTTGTAGCATATCTTAAAACTTATAAGCTACCTTAAATCATTTGAGAGATAAGATTAAACATTTTTTAAATATAAAGAAGAAAGAAACATGCACTGTAAAATATGGCAAATTTTCAATAATTGCACTACTTGTGAGGCAGTATAGTGTTATCTGAAAGGGGTCTTTGATTAGTTGTAACAGCTTCTGTGATAGCTCAGTTAGTAAAGAATCCATCTGTGATGCAGAAGACCCTGGTTAAATTCCTGGATAAGGAAGATCTGCTGGAGAAGGGAGAGGATACCCATTCCAGTACTGTTGGGCTTCCTTCATGGCCCAGCTGGTGATGAATCCACCTCCAATGTGGGTAGACCTGGGTTTGATCCCTGGGTTGGGAAGATACCCCAGAGAAAGGAAAGGCTACCCACTCCTATATTCTGGCCTGGAGAACTGCATGGACTATATAGTCCATGGGGTTGCACAGAGTCAGACAGGACTGAGAGACTTTCACTTTCTTTCAAATGCATTTTGAAGGAGGGCACAGCAACTGACTGTGGTATTCTTCTTGCCTGGAGAATCCCAGGGACAGAGGAGCCTAGTGGGCTATAGTCCATAGGGTTGCAAAGAGTTCGACATGGCTGAAGTGACTTAGCATGCATAAATGTATACTGAAACCTCTACATTTGTAGGAAAAAAAGTTGAATTAAAGAAGAATTCAAATTAAAAAAGAATTAAAGTTGATATGCTAAGAAAGGAAACAGAATTACATGAGATACTCAATTAAAACTACAAATGGCAGGAAAAGTGTAGAAGACAAAAGTGGGGATAAAGAACAAAGGCAACAAATAGAAAATAGTAACAAATATGGTAGCTATTAATCCTCAATAAACACTTTAAGCATCAGTGTCTAAATACACTAATTAGATGACAGAGATTGCCAGAATAGATCAACAACAAAGATTTAATTTTATGTTGTGTACAGGAAACTCATTTTATGTATGAAGACACAGACAGATTAGCCATAAAGGGATAAAGAGGGTATACCATCAGAGACCTAGAATACAGAGAGAGTATATCATTAGAGATATATTAAACAAAACAAAACAGTAGTCACTATATTAATTTCAGATAGCAGATTTCAGTGCAAGTTTTTCCCACGGATAAAGAGGGACCTTAAAGAGAAAGTGAAGTCTTTCAGTCGTGTCTGACTCTTTGCGACCCGTGGACTGTAGCCCACCAAGCTCCTCCGTCCGTGGGATTCTCCAGAGGGAACTTACATAATGATAAAGGGTCCACACTCCAAGAAGAAGTAACAACCTTTACTGTGAATGTACCTGACAATGAGAACTGCAAAGAAAAATAGATGAATCCACTGTTATATTTAGAAACATTAGCATGCCTCTATCAGAAATAGATCCAGCAGGCAGAAAGTCAGTAAGGACTGAGTTGAACTTAACAGGACCATCAGTCAGCTGGATATAAAGGACATCTATAGATGATTTCATCCAAAAAGAGCAAATTATGCTTTCTCTCAAACTTCATGGAACATTCACCAAGATAGTCTACATTCTGAGCCATAAGGCATTTCTTACAAAGCTTAAAAATAGGAATAATGCAATGTTTGCTTTCAGACCACAATGAAATTAAACTAGAAATAACAGAAAGTTAGCTAGAAAAATCCCCTAATAATTGAAGATAAAGCTACACACATCAGAATAGCACATAGGCCAAAGAAAATGTCTCTAGAGGAATTAAATAATATTTTGAACAAAATAAAAGAGAGCACAGCATATCAAAATTTGTAGAATGCCATGAAAACAGCGATTAGAGGGAATTTTATAGCATTCAATACATATATTAGAAAAGAAGAAAGTTGTAAAGTGAATAACTAAGGTTTCTTCTTAAGGTTACTAGAAAAAGAAAGCAAATTAAATGCAAAGTAAGCAGAAGAAAATAATAAAAGTTAATATAAAAATCAATAAAACTGGAAACAGGAAATCAGTAGAGAAAATCAGTGAAAGCAAAGCTGCTTCTTTGAAAAGATTAATAAACTGCATAATTCTTTAGCCAGACTAAGAAAAAAAAAGAAAAGATAAACATTACTAATACCAGAAATGAAATAGGGAACATCACTAGAGATCCCTTGGATGTTAAAAAATAAAGGGATACTATGAACGAATCTATGTCCACAGACTTAAAAACCTAGATGAAATGAACCAATTCCTTGAAACACACAATCTGCCAAAACTCACCCAAGAAGAAATAGACTATATAAATAGCCTGATGTCTGGTAAAGAAATTAAATCTAATTGAATTCTAAAGCAAAAAACAAACAAAACCAAAAAACAGGCCCAGATGGTTTGACTGGTGAAGTCTAAAAAATATTTAAAGAAGAATTATACCAATTTTCTACAGTCTCTTCCAGAAGACAGAAGCAGAGGGAGTACATCCTAACATTTTATGAGGCCAGCATTACCCTGATATCAAAACCAAAGAAAATCATAGACCAAATCCTTCATAAAATAAGTGTGAAATTCCCACCAAAATATTAACAAGTCAAATCCAACAATGTGTGAAAAGTATCAGACACCACAACCAGATATGCAAGGCTGGTTCAGGATTGAGAATTAATTAATATAACCCATCATATCAATACTCTCAAAATCACATGATCATATTAATAGATGAAGAAAAAGCATTTGACAGAATTAACTAATATTTCATGATTAAAAGCTCTCATCAAAATAGGAATAATGGGGAAACTTCCTCAACTTGATAAAGAATATCTACAAAAAAACCTGTAATTAACATCATACTATCATACTTAATGGTAAGAAACTCAGTTTCTCACTATTCTCCTAAATAAGACAAGTACGTCCTCTCAACACTTCTTTTCAACACTGTACAAAAACTCCTAGAAAATACAGTAATATGAGGAACGATAAACAGATTAAGAAAGAAGAAATAAATGTCTTTGTTCACAGAAGATATGATTGTTCATGTAGAAAATCTGAAAGGGTAAATCAAAAACATCCCTGCTGGAATGAACAGACAATTATAGCAAGGATACATGATACAGAGCTAATATGTTGACAAACACACTCACTTTCTTGTATACCAGAATGAACAAGTGGACTTTGAAGTTACAGTGTGTTGTATTGAAGTTACAACAATTATGGTACTCATTATTACCCTCTCAAAATAGTACTTATCAGTTCAGTTCAGCTCAGTCGCTCAGTCGTGTCCGAGTCTTTGCGACCTCATGAATCGCAGCATGCTAGGCCTCCCTGTCCATCACCAACTCTGGGAGTTCACTCAGACTCACGTCCATCGAGTTGGTGATGCCATCCAGCCATCTCATCCTCGGTCGTCCCCTTCTCCTCCTGCCCCCAATCCCTCCCAGCATCAGGGTCTTTTCCAATGAGTCAACTCTTCACATGAGGTGGCCAAAGTACTGGAATTTCAGCTTTAGCATCATTCCTTCCAAAGAAATCCCAGGGCTGATCTCCTTCAGAATGGACTGATTGGATCTCCTTGCAGTCCAAGGGACTCTCAAGAGTCTTCTCCAACACCACAGTTCAAAAGCATCAATTCTTCTGCGCTCAGCTTTCTTCACAGTCCAACTCTCACATCCATACATGACCACTGGAAAAACCATAGCCTTGACTAGACGGAACTTAGTTGGCAAGGTAATGTCTTTGCTTTTGAATATGCTATCTAGGTTGGTCATAACTTTTCTTCCAAGGAATAAGCGTCTTTTAATTTCATGGCTGCAGTCACCATCTGCAGTGATTTTACTTAGGTATAAATCTAACAAAATATGAATAAAGTCAATGTGAGGAAAACAACAAAATTCTGAGGCAGAGCTAAATACATGGAGTGATATTCTTAGAAATATTAATTGACAGGAAGATTCAATATTGTCTAGATACCAATTCTTCCCAGTTTGGTCTATGGATCAGTACAATCTTAATCAGTATCCTAGCAAGTTGTGTTGTCGATATCGACAAATTGATCTCTAAAGTGTATATGGAGAGGCAAAAGACCCAGAAAAGCCAACTCAGGAAGTATACCGGAATCTCTGTACCTTCCTCTTAATTCTTCTGTGAACTTAAAACTGCCTAAAAATAGTCTTTTACAAACAGAAAAAAAGACCTGAGCAAACATTTCACCAAAGAAGATATACAGATGAAAAGTAGAATTTGAAAACATATTTATTATTATATATCATTAGGAAATTGCAAATTATAACAATGAAATACTACTACACATCTACTAGGATGGTCAAATTTCAGAACATTGACAACACCAAATGCTGATGAGAATGTGGATTAACAAGAATGCTCATATGTTGCTGATGAAAATGCATAATGGTACAGCTGCTTAGACAATTTAGCAGTCTTTCAAAATTAAAACATTTTTACTACATAATCTAGTGATCATACTCCTTAGGATTTACCCAAATGAACTGAACAGTTTTGTCCACACAAAAACCTGCATGCAATGTTTATAGTAGCTTTATTCATAATTGCCAACACTCGAAAGCCACCAAGATGTCCTTTGGTATGTAAGTGGGTAACTGTGGTGCATCAGATGACAGAATGTGTTTGTTGTTTAGTCACTAAGTTGTGTCCGACTCTTTTGTGACCCCATGGACTGTAGCATACTGGGCTCCTCTGCTCACGGGATTTTCCAGACAGGAATACTGGAATGAGTTGCCATGCCCTCCTCCAAGGGATCTTCCCAACCTAGGAATGGAACCTGTATCTCCCGCATTGCAGGCAGTTTCTTTACTTCTTGAGCCACCAGGGAAGCCCTCAGTGAAATGTTATTCAGTAATAAAAAGAAATGAGCTTTCAAGCCATGAAAAGACACAGAAGAATCTTAAATGCATTTAAGTTAAAGAAGCCAATCTCAAAAAAATACACACTGTATGGTTTTAAATATATGACAGTCTGGAAAAGGCAAAACTATGGAAACAGTAAAAAGATCAGTGATTTCCGGCACTTAGAGCAGAAGGAGAGATGAGTAGGCAAAGCCCAGAGGACTTTTAAAGCAGTGAAACTATTTTGTATGATACTCTAGTGGTTGATGCGTGTCATCATTTATCCAAATACACAGAATATACACCACCAAGAATGAAGTCAATGAAAAGTGGACTCTGGGTAATAATGATGTGTCAGTGCAGGTTCATCAATTGTAATAAATGAACCACTATATTTGGGATTTACATGGTGGTGGAGATTGTGAGCGTGTGGGATAGTAAAATGTGAACCTTCTGTCATTCCTGCTCGATTTTGCTGCAGATATAAAAGTGTGCTAAAAAATAAAATATAGTAATTATGTTAGTAATTTATACTCAATCCATTTTGAATCTGTTACCAAAATAATAATAATAGTTTTCAGTGCCTATGGCCTATTGTAAAACATTCAAGTTTATACAGTATGTATGTATGTATATAAGTTATCTGAATGTATTTTATATTTGTTAAAATACATCTGAATGTATTTTAAAATATGATTGATATATTACTGAAACATTAATATAATACATGTAGCTAGCTATAGTATTATATTCTAAGCATAGGATATATGTACTATATGCTACAAAATTATATTACTATAATATATATATTATATATACTATTATATATATCGGAGAAGGCAATGGCACCCCACTCCAGTACTCTTGCCTGGAAAATCCCATGGATGGAGGAGCCTGGTAGGCTTCAGTCCATGGGGTTGCTAAGTCGGACCTGACTGAGCGACTTCACTTTCACCTTTCGCTTTCATGCATTGGAGAAGGAAATGGCAACCCAATCCAGTGTTCTTGCCTGGAGAATCCCAGGGACGGGGGAGCCTGGTGGGCTGCCGTCTATGGGGTCGCACAGAGTCGGACACGACTGAAGTGACCTAGCAATTATATATATACATTATTATATATAACATATAATAGTAATATATATAAAGTATATAAAGTAAATTAATTATATTCATGTAACTATCCTAAAACTTAGGCTTTAATTCTAGCTTTTAATATTTTAAATTATAATAATTATAAATAATAATTTATACAGGGCTGTAAATTGACAAAGCATGTTCTCTTCTTGCCAGTTCTACCCTAGAGGGCTTTAAGATTGGATCATTTTCCATTTCTATTTTTAATGAGTAAACAAAGTCATAGGAAGGTGAGTAACTATCTCAGAGCTACCCAGTTTTCTAAATTCATCTAAGGTTAGACCCAGCCATCTGTGAGCTTGAGAACTGTGTTAGCCCAATCGGCTAGCTGTGTAACTCTAAGCACCTCACACTCATGGCTGCCTCTTACTCCTCTTTCAGGTGTGAGGGTTGCCGTATGAAATCCCCAGGTTCCCTTCCAGTCCTCAAATATATGTGGCTAACAGGATGGAAAAGAGACAATGCATACATTTAAGAGAAAGGGACCCTTTTCATCATTTGCCTTACAGAGAGTGTAAAGTTCAGAAGGAGGTTGGCTTTTTCAGCAAATTTCCCAGTTCTTTCACAGAGTAGCAGAATAATCACAGGATGAGGAGGGAGCAATGTCACAGTGAAGCTACAATTTGAAGAATCTCCTCTTGTCAACAAAAATCCAAGACCCCAGAGAAAGTACCCTAACAGAAAAGCTTCCCTCCAACAAGAGGTTTTCTAAAACCTCTTCTCTCCAGCAAAGATCCACTAAGCTGAAATCTTCCCAGTTTGTTTGTACAAGGCTTTATGACTTTGAAGTCTTTCATGTCCTGAATAATCACCATTCAATTATTGATGTCAACATGTAAAATGGACAAGAAAAGAACAGTAATTCCCATTTTACAGTTGAAAACTGAAAAATTAAAGAAAAGTAAATATTTAGCCAATGTCACTGTAATAATAGTAAGTGGTAGAGTTGGAATTAGAGTTCAAGTATTCTGAATCTGTCAGGAGCTTTTTCTATGACAGCAGAAGTATTTGACCTATAGACTGTTTTAATAGGTGGAAAAGTAGAGAAACCAAGGCATGTCCGTGGGCATTATGGCCATTGTGCTGTCTTTCAAAGTTCCCAATGGGAGAGTTTGGGCTCAGGAAGACTAGGAGTGGATGTTATTTCCAATTTGAAATGATGGGTCTCTGCTTTTCAGAAGGCACCTATGCCAGCAGGTAGAGCCTCATGCCATGATCATTTCCAAGACAGATTTTTTTCCCCCAGTTTTGAACAAAACTATATATATCTATATATCTATATATATAGATATATATATAAAATACTAGTCAGCCAGCTCAGGGTAGAGCAAGATTTTTATGCCTTTGCATTTGTTTAAACTTTCTTCAGGTGATGAGTGGGAGGCTCATGATCAGTGACCTAGAGGTTCAAGTACACAGAGACACAAAGCCATTTCAGAAAGGAATCCGAGGGTTTTGTGCATGGTAGAGAACAGTGAATATGTTCAGTGAGGCATACCAGCTATGCAAACACAGAAAGGAATGGAGGAGTAGCACATAGGGTGGTATGCGCCTCCATACTGCTGTCAGCAGGCATTGGATCCAGAAACAGCAGGCAATGGCTTTCTCTTTAAAGAGAAGACAGTTGGAGCCCCTGAGTGTTTGCCTGATAAATAGCAACTAGAGCCATGTGAGGAAGCGATGCCCCCTTTATACAGGTTTGCATAACATCTTTCCTGTCCAGTGGGGAGGCCAGGAAGGCAGTCCTGCTCTTGGGTTTTAAGCATAAACATTCCCTGTACACATTAAGTGCCATGAGGGGGTCATCTTTTCCACTCCCTTCTAAAATGTTTTGTTTTCCATCTCTCCCTTCTTTTCCATGTTTCTATGAGAAAGATCCAAAACTTCCTTCCTGCTCTTCTTAGCTGCTTTATGCTGTTGTTTCAAATCACAGCCTAAATTTAAATTATGGCCCAGGAGAGGGAACTAACTGATGGCTATGGGTGCATTCCTCATTGTTGCCTTGGAGACAATGACTTTCAGCCAATCCTTCAACCCTGACTAACAGGTAAAATGAGGATGTGTCCATGTTTCATCACAGAGGTATTGTCTAGAGCCTTGGAGAAGAGCCCTCTAATTTAGTTTCCTTCTGCTTTTCTCAAAANTGGGGTCGCTAAGTCGGACCTGACTGAGCGACTTCACTTTCACCTTTCGCTTTCATGCATTGGAGAAGGAAATGGCAACCCAATCCAGTGTTCTTGCCTGGAGAATCCCAGGGACGGGGGAGCCTGGTGGGCTGCCGTCTATGGGGTCGCACAGAGTCGGACACGACTGAAGTGACCTAGCAATTATATATATACATTATTATATATAACATATAATAGTAATATATATAAAGTATATAAAGTAAATTAATTATATTCATGTAACTATCCTAAACTTAGGCTTTAATTCTAGCTTTTAATATTTTAAATTATAATAATTATAAATAATAATTTATACAGGGCTGTAAATTGACAAAGCATGTTCTCTTCTTGCCAGTTCTACCCTAGAGGGCTTTAAGATTGGATCATTTTCCATTTCTATTTTTAAATGAGTAAACAAAGTCATAGGAAGGTGAGTAACTATCTCAGAGCTACCCAGTTTTCTAAATTCATCTAAGGTTAGACCCAGCCATCTGTGAGCTTGAGAACTGTGTTAGCCCAATCGGCTAGCTGTGTAACTCTAAGCACCTCACACTCATGGCTGCCTCTTACTCCTCTTTCAGGTGTGAGGGTTGCCGTATGAAATCCCCAGGTTCCCTTCCAGTCCTCAAATATATGTGGCTAACAGGATGGAAAAGAGACAATGCATACATTTAAGAGAAAGGGACCCTTTTCATCATTTGCCTTACAGAGAGTGTAAAGTTCAGAAGGAGGTTGGCTTTTTCAGCAAATTTCCCAGTTCTTTCACAGAGTAGCAGAATAATCACAGGATGAGGAGGGAGCAATGTCACAGTGAAGCTACAATTTGAAGAATCTCCTCTTGTCAACAAAAATCCAAGACCCCAGAGAAAGTACCCTAACAGAAAAGCTTCCCTCCAACAAGAGGTTTTCTAAAACCTCTTCTCTCCAGCAAAGATCCACTAAGCTGAAATCTTCCCAGTTTGTTTGTACAAGGCTTTATGACTTTGAAGTCTTTCATGTCCTGAATAATCACCATTCAATTATTGATGTCAACATGTAAAATGGACAAGAAAAGAACAGTAATTCCCATTTTACAGTTGAAAACTGAAAAATTAAAGAAAAGTAAATATTTAGCCAATGTCACTGTAATAATAGTAAGTGGTAGAGTTGGAATTAGAGTTCAAGTATTCTGAATCTGTCAGGAGCTTTTTCTATGACAGCAGAAGTATTTGACCTATAGACTGTTTTAATAGGTGGAAAAGTAGAGAAACCAAGGCATGTCCGTGGGCATTAGGCCATTGTGCTGTCTTTCAAAGTTCCCAATGGGAGAGTTTGGGCTCAGGAAGACTAGGAGTGGATGTTATTTCCAATTTGAAATGATGGGTCTCTGCTTTTCAGAAGGCACCTATGCCAGCAGGTAGAGCCTCATGCCATGATCATTTCCAAGACAGATTTTTTTCCCCCAGTTTTGAACAAAACTATATATATCTATATATCTATATATATAGATATATATATAAAATACTAGTCAGCCAGCTCAGGGTAGAGCAAGATTTTTATGCCTTTGCATTTGTTTAAACTTTCTTCAGGTGATGAGTGGGAGGCTCATGATCAGTGACCTAGAGGTTCAAGTACACAGAGACACAAAGCCATTTCAGAAAGGAATCCGAGGGTTTTGTGCATGGTAGAGAACAGTGAATATGTTCAGTGAGGCATACCAGCTATGCAAACACAGAAAGGAATGGAGGAGTAGCACATAGGGTGGTATGCGCCTCCATACTGCTGTCAGCAGGCATTGGATCCAGAAACAGCAGGCAATGGCTTTCTCTTTAAAGAGAAGACAGTTGGAGCCCCTGAGTGTTTGCCTGATAAATAGCAACTAGAGCCATGTGAGGAAGCGATGCCCCCTTTATACAGGTTTGCATAACATCTTTCCTGTCCAGTGGGGAGGCCAGGAAGGCAGTCCTGCTCTTGGGTTTTAAGCATAAACATTCCCTGTACGCATTAAGTGCCATGAGGGGGTCATCTTTTCCACTCCCTTCTAAAATGTTTTGTTTTCCATCTCTCCCTTCTTTTCCATGTTTCTATGAGAAAGATCCAAAACTTCCTTCCTGCTCTTCTTAGCTGCTTTATGCTGTTGTTTCAAATCACAGCCTAAATTTAAATTATGGCCCAGGAGAGGGAACTAACTGATGGCTATGGGTGCATTCCTCATTGTTGCCTTGGAGACAATGACTTTCAGCCAATCCTTCAACCCTGACTAACAGGTAAAATGAGGATGTGTCCATGTTTCATCACAGAGGTATTGTCTAGATCTTGGAGAAGAGCCCTCTAATTTAGTTTCCTTCTGCTTTTCTCAAAAAGCCGAAGACAGATTAATCTTCCTAAAAACAGCTTTTATTATAACACTCCTCTTTCAGAAATCTGAAATATTAGTATACTGCCCTTTGTCCTTCAGATAAAAAATTAACCTTTTAGCCTAGCTTCTGGTACCTCCAAGTTCTAGCCTCAACATCTCATTTTTGTCTTCTTAACCATTTTATATAATAAACCACCCTGGCCACGTTGTTTCCTTAAATTTTCCTATCGCATTTTTTCTTTCACCTTTCGGCTTGTGCTGGTCCCCTACTAATAGGAATGGCTTCTTTTTTGCTGTCAACTTATCTGAGGGCTTCTGATCTTTATTCAAGGCCCAGTTGAAATCCCCTTCTCTGTGAAGCCTTTCTGAAGTTCTCCAGATGACTGCTCCCCTGCTTTGAAACTATGAGAATATCGTTTCTACTTTCTATTTTGTAGATTTCTATTTTGTAGAATACTTCCTTGCCTGGTATTTTTTATTTTAGCCCCTGTGTTGCTGCTTTTAATGAACTCTGCTCTGTTGTTATATCACTGGCTCACATTAAAAAAAAAAAAGAACACTCTATGTGACAACAATCAATGAAAAGCAATATTAAATTTACGGTATGGATATTGTTGGGAACATAGTTCAGTATATTTCTTGGTGTCATTATCATGCAGGCCCAAGGGGAAAAGGTCTCTCAGTCCTCCAAACCAAGAATAGCTGGGCTTCTCCTGAGCTGCTGTTTTGTTTTTATCTTGTGGTCATCATGAGTCATGTCTCCCTCTTTTCATAGGCTCAGAGCCAGAATTTCAGCCCACCACAAGTAACGAGACTTAACAGCATGTATTTGGGAGGTAACAGGGGGGTAACAGCATTAACTTCAGCTTATTATTTTTATTTCTGTCTTTATTTTTCTTTCCTTCAGCTCTCTCCCTTATTTATTTTATATTCTGGTAATTTTGTATATCTTTGTGAAAAGATTCAAATAGTTTATGGAATTGGTGAGGATTTATATAAGTGTAAAACAAGTAAAGTCTTCCATTATTTTTAATCTTTAAATGGTATGCATATCCTAACTACATAGCTTGATGAAATTTTACATAGGTAGTCACCTAGGTAACCCTCAAGATCAAGATATAAAACATTCTAGAATGTCAGAAGTTACCACTTACTTTCATTCTTAATTTATCTTTTTCTGCCTGTTTAATTTTCTTGGCTCCCCACCTATACTGCATTAGCTCAGTTCAGTTCAGTCACTCAGTCGTGTCCGGTTCTTCGTGATCCCATGGACTGTAGCACACCAGGCCTCCCTGTCCATCATCAACTCCCGGAGCTTACTCAATCTCATGTCCATTGAGTTGGTGATGCCATCCAACCATCTCATCCTCTGTCGTCCCCTTATCCTCCTGCCCTCAATCTTTCCCAGCATCAGGGTCTTTTCCAGTTAGTCAGCTCTTCACATCAGGTGGCCAAATTATTGGAGTTTCAGCGTCAACATCAGTCCTTCCAATGAACACCCAGGACTGATCTCCTTTAGGATGGACTGGTTGGATCTCCTTGCAGTCCAAGGGACTCTCAAGAGTCTTCTCCAACACCACAGTTCAAAAACATCAATCATTTAGCACTCAGCTTTCTTTATAGTCCAACTCTCACATCCATACATGACCACTGGAAAAACCAAAGCTTTGAACTAGACAGACCTTTGTTGGCAAAGTAATGTAGAGTTTGATCATAAGGACTTTTTGTATTTCCCTGGGCAGAGTAGGTAATCAAGAAATATTATTAGTTATTGATATGAAATAAAGGATTTGTTTCTAATGAGGGAAGCCTCCAAACCCTAGGGCAGATCCAGAACATCATATGCAGCCTTCAGGTGAAGATGTATTGTTTGTCCCTGTGCCTCTAGTCTCTGGTACAGAGCCTGGCACATTGTAAACCCTAAGTGCATACTCTTAACTAAATCTTTTCATATCTATCACTGTCTCCATTTGAAGGAGCAGTAGTATCCTACTTCTGGAATCAGGCTGCAAATTTTCCCATGGTATCACTGAGCATTTTCCTTGGATGGCATATCACTGCTCTCCCTTCCTGCTTTCTAAATGAATGGAAAGAAGAGGGTGCCCCACAGAGTACCTGCCAACTCGAGCTAATAAGCTCTGCACAGTTACATATCTTCCCACTTTAGAATTCCTCCTTATGATTTGCTCCTTGATTCTGGTATGGAAAGATCTCTATACATAAGGCAAAAGCACTTACACTGGATAAAGAGTATTCATTTGACAGCCCCAGGCCCTGCCAGTCCTTCTTTTCTAACTTTAATACTTTGGAAAAGATAAATCTGTAGAGGAGGATGACAAGATTCTTTTCCTCAGTGTGCCTGAAGACTGCTTATTCCTGGACACTGAGAAGAGAATAGACTTGATTGAGAATTTATTTTGGAGTGAGTATTTTCACAGCAAGTGAGTGAAGGGGGAAAAAAAACAAGCACATATTATTAGCAATAATGGAAATAAACAATACAAATTTTTCTAGAAGAATGTAAATTTATTTTAGACTTCAATCTCTGGGCCATCTGGTAAAGAATCTGGTCCCAGAGCAAAAGCTGAATGGCAAAGAAGTTAGGAACAATTATTCTGATGGAAAAGTAGGCCAAGGCAGAGAAAATAAATCATAGAAGTAGAAGACCAGTGGACTTGAATGATGAGTGTGACCCATTTCTACCCAGTGCATGCCTGTTAAGTCACTTCAGTCATGTCTGACTCTTTGCAAACTTCTGGACTGTAGCCCGCCAGGCTCCTCTGTCCGTGGGAATCTCCAGGCAAGACTACTGAAATGGGTTGCTGTGCCCTCTTCCAGGGGATCTTCCTAACCCAGGGATTGAAACGGTCTCTCCCATGTCTCCTGTATTGGCAGACGGGTTCTTTACCACAGCACCACCTGGGAAGCCCATGACATTCACCTAATTTCCTGAGGTCTGTTTCCTCAATTGTAAATTGAAGGACTGTAAAGCAATCCCTTTGGTCCCTTTTCACTTTGCAGAGAAAAAAAAAATCAATGATTTTATGTTCACTATTTATTTCTCTGAGGATATCAAAACCACATAATTAACAAATATCAGAGTTTACTTTTATTGATTTTTTTTTGTCCAAAAATAAAATGAATTCCCTTTATTTGTGTAAATTGACCAAAAGCAAGTACTGTTGATAATTCTACAGTTCTTTCTGCCGACAGAGTACCAGTAGGTTTGTGTCTCATTTGATGATCTTAATCAGAATTTTTCTTTAAAGATAGAACTTTTGCTAATGGAGAGTTAAAGAACCTTTTGTAACAAACTTCTTCAGAAGAGGCAAAAGAGGAAAATTTTATACTTTTTAGCCTTGCTGAAATATAGCTCAGTCTTTGCAAAGTGAATTGTATATTTTCATTGGAAAAAAAATAATAATTAGCTCAGGCTGGAGATTCAGAAGTCTGGTTCCAATTTATAGCTTGTCAAATAGCATGGTTAATATTTCTTCACACAATAAATATATCTTGTATTTCTAGCTTTCTGTTACCCATTGGCTTTAAAACATAAAAAGGCAGATGGGGAAAGGTAACGCTACCAACTTTAGGTATTGGAGTGTTTTGTGATATCATAAAGTATTTGCAAATAATATTCATCTTCTTTCAGAGCCTCCAAGCATCAGCAGTGATCTTTTGCAACTACAGGTAAATTTTACTCCTGGACATTCTATGTCATCTAAGTTTTATTCTATGAGCACCGCACTCGAGGAGGGTATTGATATTTATTGATACTAACTATGGGCTGAGAATTGAGCTAGATGCTTTACATACATCTCATTCATTTTACTCTCCAAACAAGCCTGCAAAGTAGTTTATCATCCTCATGTATTCAGCAAATACATATCGAACACCATGTGTGGCAGAGAATATGCGGCGCAGCAGGTGTGCAGTGGTGAGTGATATAAAGTCCTTGGATTTGTGAACACTTACAGGATCATAGGGAAGCTAAACTAGAAAGGAGTTAATCAGCACAAATAATATATTACTATAAATTGTGATTATCCTATAAAGAAATTAGAAAAGGGGTGTTACAATAGAAGGAGATGATCTAGGAGCAGTGTTAAGAGAGTCCTCTTTGAAAAGCAAAGATCTGAAAGACAAGAAGGGACCAGCAATAGGACAAGCTACAGAAGAGTGTTCCTGCTAGAAGAAACTGCATGTGTGAAGGCCACAAGGTGGGAACGAACACAGTGGGTTTAAGTCATTGAAAGGAGACCTGTGTGGCAAGTCCACTAAGTGACAGGAAGAAGGTGGGCCCTGATAGATATCAGAGGCCCAAAGAGGTCAGATAAAATCTCTGTGATCACCCAACCACCTCTTAAGTGGCAGAGCCACTGAAGGGTATCATTTCATCTGGCTGAAATAAATTTAGGAAAACTAGTTCAAACTATTCCTTTTGGTTGTTGCTAATTTTGGTATTTTAATATTTTAGTCTTTGAAATGTTAATCCAGTTACATGCCAACCCACACTTCCAGCTTTCTGGAGGTCTAGCCATGGGTTGGGCACAGTTAACTAACAAGAAATTCTGGAAGCCTAAGACATGCCTGCCTTCTGGTTGTCTTAGTTGCTGATGCCGCAGTGTGCTTCACTATTGAAAGAATGGATACTTCTAACAGTGGATCAGCAAGGATCTCTCTCATGAAAGCTTATGAAGCATGTGTGATGTATAGAGAGGAGGAAACGTCATTCAGGCTTCTCTATGTAGGGGAAATGGTTTGCTTGGCTTCTCTTTTCTGGTCACTAGAATCCTAAAGGCAGTTGATAATGCTTGACATTTCCGAGAAGTCATTTGGCATGGTCATTTTTCAGATCTTATAAAACGGAAAGATTTTTTTAGTAAAGGCTGAGTGCAACGTTTGAAACAATCTCTATACTCTTTATTAAGTAATTAAGCATAAAATCTTCTGACTAGAGAATGCTTCTCTTGTTAACCCCAGTGCCTCTTCCTTGGGAAGTGGTGCAGGGCCTAGCCAAGATCAGCCCAGGGAAAGGCCACTTTCCAGGTCCTGGTTTCTATCTCGGTCCTCCATGATCTCTCTCAGTCAGATGCAGTGAGTTCTATTCTCCCTGACTGCAGTTGCTTCAAGCTCAGATTTTTAAGTACAACTTCTGTATTGATGTAATTTGAGCTATTTCTGTTCCTAATTGCTAGAGCTCAGACCTGTGCGTTCTGGAACTTGAGGAGATGTGATTCTTTGCCAGCGACTGATGGCAGCTGCTTGCTGATCCTCTAGGATAGCTTCTGCTCTCAGTGAAGCTGCTGTGGCTAGGTTTTATATCCCACCCTAAATTGGAGTGACTAGAAAATAACTTTTAGTGTTAGCAAAACATAGCTTCTGGTTTGATAAACTATCAAGAAATACTTTCCTTGACCCTGTTCCTTTTAATTCAGGTACCAAGTGACTGTGACTTGAAATAAGGAATTTTTGCACCTCTTTCCTTGTTTATGAGTGAAGCCTGCTACCTAGTCATTTAATTTCCACTTTTGTGCCTTACTTCTCTTCTCTTTCTATTTTCACTAACTCTTTATTTTCTCATGTCATGTCCTCACTCTTTGAACATATTCAGCTTTTCTGACTTTCAGTTTTGGCCCTGCTTCTTGGAAGCCTGGGGTCACAAAGAGTCAGACACAACTGAGCAACTGAACTGAGCTTGGAAGGGATCTGTCTCCTGTCTCTGTATGCTCAAGATAACCAGCCCAGGTCACCTGGGCCCCCCAATTTTTTTTTGATATCTCAATTTATTTTTTTATGTTATCTTTTGCTTCTTTTAAATTTCTTTTTAACTGAAGGATAATTGCTTTACAGTATTGTACTGGTTTCTGCCATTCATTAACATGAATCAGACATAGATATATATATGCCCCCTCCTTCTTGCACCTCCCTCCCAGCTCCCAGTCCATCCTACCCACTAGGTTGTCACAGAGCACCAGTGTGAGTTTCCTGAGTCATACAGCAAATTCCCACTGGATACCTATTTTACATATGGTAGTATACGTTTCCATGTTACTCTTTATTCGTCTCATCCTCTTCTTCCCCCTTGATGCACAAATCTTTTCTCTATGTCTACATATCCACTGCTGCCCTGAAAATAGGTTCATCAGTACTATCTTTCTAGATTCCATATATATGTGTTAATATATAATTATTGCTTTTCTCTTTCTGACTTCACTATGTATAAGATAATTTTTAAATATGGGTCTGTTTAATCAGCATCACAGCCTACTTTCCTACCAAGAAAAAATTGATCAAATTTTCCCACAGTGCTTTCTTACAGCATCACCAAAGTGTGTTTTTTGACTATTGATTCTATGTGAGATAATCCACAGACAAATAATTACTTTTAAAATATGACATAGAGACCTGATGAGTTCTGTTTTCTCTTGACATTTGATAGTGTACATTACCAAAATAAGGACCCTACAAATTCTTGGAAGAAAAAATAGTATGTTTGACCACAAATTTTCCAAATCCTATTTTCAAGTAGTCATAATAATGTTCCCATATAATTAGTATTCTAGGAATCATGCTTTAGGAAGTGTTGTTTCATGGTAGCTTCTTTTGTTATATCAATACTATTAAATGTATTAAATGCCCCTTCTTTGCGCAAAGACTGGAGATTAGCATTTAAACTGTTCCATCCAAGTTTATGTGTGACCTTCCCTCTCCAGTCATCTAGAACTTAAGCAAAACACATTTAGATAGAAAGAAAATCAAATAAGTTGAAATCTTTAAACAGATATAAAATACAAACTGGTTTGCATATCTCAGGACCTCACCTCTAGAGTTATGAGAGGTAAAATGCTTCCTCTACAATCCGTTTTTCTCAAACCAATGCCAAAATCTCTGCCCTTCAAAATTAATACTGGGCATAGGAGAAAGGGCGATCACATTAATTTCCACTTTCCTCCCTAGTAACAAGATAAATATTCCTAGATACAAGACTAAACAATAATACTGTTGCACCTTGATGGAATCAAAGTTTTTTTTCTGCTTCCTATGGCTATGGAAATACAAAAGTAAAGTGTCAGGGAGGAGTGGAACAGCACCAGGGAAAGGAGTGTACATTTTTTCTAATTAAAACCATTTTGTTATAGATAATTCTAAAATGATTTTGGATATATAAATGAGCAAATAAATATGTTGATATTGTTATAAGTCAACTTTATACTCAGGAAGAGGAAACCTAAAAATATGAAATGAGAAAAGGCAATGAAGTCCCTGTGCTGATGAATTGGAGCTGGAGTACAGATGTATATGCTGTGTGTTTAGTTGTTTAGTCGTGTCCAACTCTTGTGACCCCATACTATGTAGCCTGCCAGGCTCTTCTGTCCATGGGATTCTCCAAGCAAGAATACTGGAGTGTGGATATGAGCTCACAATTGTTACAATGTGAATATATATGTTCATATGCTTGAATATATTCACAAGTATATGCATGCATGTATTATGTAGGTGTATTTGTATAATTGTAAATTAGTCTATGTATTTGTGTGTGTGTGTGTATATGCGTATGCTAAATCACTTCAGTCGTTATCAGTCAGATACAGGCTGTGGACTGTAGCCTGCCAGGCTTCTCTGATCATGGGATTCTCCATGCAAGAATACTGGAGTGGGTTGCATGCCTTCCTCCAGAGGATCTTCCTAACCAAGGGATCGAACCCACACCTCTTGTGTCTTGTGCACTGGCAGGTCAGTTCTTTACCACTAGCACTACCTAGGAAGCCCATATTTGTCTATATACATGAATGTATTTCCTAGTTCTGTCTTCTTCTGTAGCACCAAGAAGCAAAGACACTCCAGTTGGGCACACCTAGTACCCAGCTCTTGGTCTCTAATACTATTTACTGGTAAAGGACTCTAACTCCTGGGAGAGTTGGCTGATTCTAGGGCTTGGGCATGGTAGGTATGAGCAGCACAGAAGATCTTATTTTTTTGGAAAGTTTGGAAAAGCTCAAAAAAAGAGAGAGAGAGAGAGAGAGAGAGAGAGAAAGAAAGAGAGATAATGGTATACCGAAAAGATAGAAAACCTGATGAATAGGCTCCTTCTGGTCAAATCTAGGGCAATTTGATCATAAGTACTATTTGAACCATAGTAACTTAAAAACCATTAAAAAAGAAAATCCTAAGTCCACACAAATAATAAGTAGATAAATCAATAAGTGGGAAAGAAGGGAGGAAACCTACACACAGTAGGTTGCTAAGAGTCAAGTGGTAATCCAGAAGGTATGCAGGAGTTGGAAAGTTAGCATTTTGTAAACATTACTAACTGCTAAATTTGATGAGCAGCTGGACATCTGCATCACTGTGAATCATCTCATCACAAACTGCTAATCAGTTTCAAAAGAAAAAGAATATTTTTTATGGTGGAGAAATCAGGCTGCATTTTGACTGGGGGATAAAAATGAATATCAGCAATGAGAGGCAGAATGCCATTCATTGTATATCTCCCAGTATGATATCACCTATGTTGTAGTTCAACTGAGAATATGTAACCTAAACCTAGTCACGAAAAAACATCAGACAAATCGACAGTGAGAAGACACACCCTTTTATATAAGAAAAGTAAGAAAGGGATTGTATTCTTCAAAAATACTAGGGTGATAGAAGACAAAGAAAAATTCCAGAAATATTCCAGATTAAGAGAGACTAAAGGTACATGATAACCACATAAACTACATGAACTAGACCAGATCCTGTAGTGGAAAAGTGGAAAATACTATAAAGGATATTATTGGCTCAAATGAAATGTTGAAGTAGAGAGGACAAGTTAGATTTATTTTAGATTTGTTTGATATTTCCCTGTTATATTAAGGGAGGTTGATTGCTGTATTATGATGATTTTTAGAAAAATTCAGACAAAGTATTTAGGAGTAAAGGTCATAGGTATATTTAACAACTACAAATGTTTATGAAAAGCTAATATACATTCTATATACCTATGTATCTATTCAACCATCCATCCATTCATCCATCTATATAGCACTTGATGAAGCGAATGGAATAAGATAATAGATGAATCTATATTTAATGGTATATGGGTGTTCTTTATACTATTCTATGTGCAACTATTCTTTAAGTTTGAAACTATTTCCACAGTTTTAAAAACTTTTAAAATTGCTGTTATTATCAATTACTTTATTATATACTTGGTATTTATGTTACATGGAAAGATATTAGGTACACTTAGTATTTCAGAATAGAAAATAATAGCTTACATCAGAAACTTAAAACAAAATTATCAAAATGATATTCTTAGGACTCAGGATTAAGATATTTTTAGCAAGAGAGAATACTCATTCCTCTGAAAGTATAAAATGTGGTTAGGCAATTTACTGGAAGGCAGAAAGAAAATGATGTTTGTTCTTAACTCTTGGACAGGAGTTGATTAAGGCCTGGGAGGGATATTTCTAGTTCAGACACTTTGTAACACAATTCATATGTTCTCCAGTTTAGTACTTGGAAAATTTATCTTAGATTCCTAGGGACAGGAACTCTATGAAGTTGGGCACTCAAGGCTACTCTTTTTTTAAAATCCAGAAAGAATTAAAATTTATCATTTTTCTGGGAGCAAAGCCTTTCCCCATTTCATCCAAAGCATTGTTCAAAATTTAATTCAAGAAACTGGACCAGTGTGGGCATCCTTGTGTCTCATGAGGTCATTGCAGGCAGCTGTGAGAATGATGTGCTGAGCCATAGAGTCTCAGCAGTGTGATGCAGATAGAGGAGATACAGGGAAGAGAGAGTCTCAGAAACACTGAAGCGGCAGCACTGGCATCCAGCAGGAGAGTCTGGAACACATGAAGCCCTGCCTGGCAGAGGAAATACTCCTGTAATCCATGGGGTAAAAATCAGAGCCAAAGACTACTGTCCACACGGCGCTTGTCTTCTCTCACGTCCTTTGAATGCTGCCACTCCACTCCCCACCTCTAATCCTAGTTGCTGCGGCCTTGGTGAGCAAGTTTCCATCTGTGAGTGAGTGACTGAAAGTCGCTGAGTCGTGTCTGACTTTGCAACCCCATGGGCTGTACAGTCCATGGAATTCTCTAGGCCAGAATACTGGAGTGGCTAGCCTTTCCCTTCTCCAGGGGATCTTGCCAACCCAGGTATTGAACCCAGGTCTCCCACATTCAGGCAGATTCTTTACCAGCTGAGCCACAATTTAATAAATAGCCTTAAGACTAACTGCTTTTGCAACATCAATCCAATTTAAGCAAGGGCTAGTCAAGGATATGGTTTTTCCAGTGGTCATGTATGGATGTGAGAGTTGCTCTATAAAGAAAGCTGAGCACTGAAGAATTGATGCTTTTGAACTGTGGTGTTGGAGAAGACTCTTGAGAGTCCCCTGGACTGCAAGGAGATCCAACCAGTCCATCCTAAAGGAGTTCAGTCCTGGGTGTTCATTGGAAGGACTGATGTTGAAGCTGAAACTCCAATACTTTGGCCACCTGATGTGAAGAGCTGACTCATTTGAAAAGACTCTGATGCTGGGAAAGATTGAGGGCAGGAGGAGAAGGGGACAACAGAGGATGAGATGGTTGGATGACATCACCAACTCGATGGACATGGGTTTGGATGGACTCTGGGAGTTGGTGACGGACAGGGAGGCCTGGTGTGCTGCGGTCCATGGGGTCACAAAAAGTCAGACATGACTGAGCAACTGAACTAAGAATAGGGTTGTTCTGGATTTGAAATCACTTGTTCTCAGGATATTGCTCTTGGGAACATTACTGGGCTGCATTCAGGGATGGGCCAAGATAAGCCTCTCTGAGTGGTAGCCTCACTGAAGTTAGTAGAAGACTCTATTCTTTTTTCTTTCAATGCCCTCCTTTATTCTGCAGACGCTGTCACAAATAGAATACACCTGTTCTCATGAAACATATTCTGACACTTGTCCCCAAAATAGCCACAGAATGTAGCACAGAAATGGGCACACCTTGCTGGGTGCTGTCTCAAAATGAATGAGCTGCAAGGCCTTACAGTTTTGCCTAAGGGCTGCTTCTCCTCTCCAAGTACATAATCTTGTACATATGCTGTGCTGAAGGGAAATGTTCTTTAACAGGCTTCACAAGCATTAATAGATCTTGGAGCCCTTAAATTTGACTGAGTCTATTTATACATCCCCTGTGATACTGCATGCTCTGAACTAAATAGAAGATACAGAGATGTACAATGTGCAGACAACACCTGTTTTAAATATTGGAAATAGATTTAGGAACTGTAATCCTGGAACAGTCTAACTGGAGACACCTGGAGTTCACTATGACAATTCACTAAGATGTACTCACACATCTTTGGAGAAACCTTTGAGATATTATTGTGTATAAACATCATCATGCAGAGGCAAAGAGAGGCTATGATTTCCCTATGGGAAGTTGTACTTGGGTTCAGGTTGAGTTTGAAGTAATGGGAATAAGTTCCAATGAGAATTGCTATTCAAAACTTCTAGCATTGCTATTTTCAGGAAAACAAATCAGTATGATCAAGTTTCTGAATCTCAGAAGTTACTGGTACAGGAAAGATGTTTTAAGCAAGAAGAAAAGAAATGAGTTAGAATAAAATGGTTGTGGCATAACTTCACATTTAGAAAGTTTCTTTCTTAACTATATTTTGGATAATGCCATTTATCCACATACTCAGCAGAAAACTGATGAACATCCACTGCATTGCAGAAACTGTTTTGGAAACATACAAATATGAAGAAAGCACTTGCCCTGAAGTTGTTCTCATTGAGCATAACCCCAAACAAATTATAATACAGCTATGTACTAATTTCAAAGATAGGTATTTGTACATGGAAACCTCAAGGAAGGCCATGTAGTTTAGTCAAGAATTTCTGGGAGAGCCTTTTGGTGGAGGAAGCATGGCAGTTAGATTAATATGTGTGCCTGTGTGTGTGCATACTAAGTTGCTTCAGTTGTGCCTGACTCTGTGCAACCTTATGGACTGTAGCTCACCCCTTGTCCTGCAAGGCTCCTCTGTGCATGCAGATTCTCTAGGCAAGAATTCTGGAGTGGGTTGCCATGCCCTCCTCTAGGGGATCTTCCCAACCCACAGATCCAACACGCATGTCTCCTGCATTGGCAGGCAGGTTCTTTACCACTAGCGCCACCTGGGAAGCCCCTAAAGAATTAATGAGCGTTCACTAAAAATAACTATGGCAAGACTACAGAGGTAGAGGTACAAATGAGAAAGTAATGGAAAGGACTTCAAAAAGTGTCAGGGATGTTCAAAGTCGATGGCAGAAGTGGCAGACAGTTACCATTGGGAACAGAAATTACAGCATGGCAGTTCATATAGATCACAGTAAGGAGCCTTCTATAGTCACGTTGTAGAAGTTGTAGTTTCAGCAGAGGGCATTAAGCTGAGACTCAGTTGTCTGCTTCTCTTGCTGGAATTATGAAGAATGAATTTTAAATGAGAGGACTGGAGATGGGAAGCCTGCTGCAGGATTCTCACAGCTCGGTGGAAATCATCTGGACAAGGAATAGTGATCAAGGGAAAGACAGCTATACCCAGCAGGAATCAGTCATCAATTAGCGCAGGGGGGGAGGACACACTGATGAGAGAAAGTCAGATTCAATCCTAATTCTGCTTTTCTTTACTGTGTAAATTAGAGAATATTATTATATCACTCTGTAAAATGGATATAGCAAAAATCTAGAGTATTTATTTGCACTGCATATCTTAAACTAAACCAAGTTCTCTCCTACCATGGGATCTTTGCAAATACTATTTCCTCTGCCTAGCATAAGAAATTATCTGGTTTTTACCTTCTGCTGACTTTTTCTTGCCCTTTAGGTCTAGGTTAAAATGTTACCTCAGGGTGACTGTTCGTGATGACCCTATGTGAGTTCTCCCTACCACGTTTATCCTCTTTCCCTATACCCTACCATAGTCTTCAAAATAGGTAACTTCATTTCTTATTATACTATTATTTGTTTACTCGTTGGCAACAACCATTTCATTTTTGTTTTCAGAATCATTCCCAGTGTTATCACATAGTAGTCATTTAGTGAGTAGTGGTTGAACAGATCTGCCACTAAGCAGTGGGTTGAACCAGAATATGTATGGAAAAGCAGGAGGGTAGTACCTCTAGGCATCTTGTGTCAGATGTGACTGGGAGATGCCCACTGATGCCAAGGCAAGAAAGCATGTGCTATGAGTTGAACTGTTCCTCCAAGTCTTCATCCTAGTCCTCAGAATAAGATTTTTTTTGGAAAAAATGGATTTTTATGAGTAGTGTAATTAAAACGGGGTCATTAGGATAGAGTTTTATCTAGTAGGACTGGTATCCTAGTAAGAGGGGAAATATGGACACAGAGAGTTAATATAAAGAGATTCAGGAAGAAGGTAATCTATGAGCAAGAAATGCCTGAGGCTTCCAAAACTTAGGAGAGATTCCGGGGACCGATCCATTTCTGCTGCTTTCAGAAGAAGCATGGCCCTGCTGAAACCTTGATTTTTAACTTCTTGCCTCTAGCACCAGGACTTCCCTGGTGGCTCAGAGGTTAAAGCGTCTGCCTCCAATGCGGGAGACCAGCGTTCAATCCCTGGGCTGGGAGGATCCCCTGGAGAAGGAAATGGCACCCCACTCCAGTATTCTTGCCTGGAGAATCCCATGGAAGGAAGAGCCTGGTAGTCTACAGTCCATGGGGTCGCAAAGAGTCAGACAGGACTGAGTGACTTTTCTTTCTTTCTCCAGCACTATGAGATCATACATGTTGTTGTCCCAAGCCACCAGTTAATGGTTCTTTGTTACAGCAGCCCTAGACAACAAATATAGTACACTTCAGAGGGTGATCAAGGTCCTGGGATTACTATAAATATAGACCTCAATGAGCCTATGATATTTAGCTCTAGAGGTCAAAAGATTAATTTGATTCCATTTTCTACCCACAAGCTCATGAAGCTTAGAGATATTCTTTTAATCTAAGTAATCTTGCTTGTACTTTGATCTTGCAGATTCTACATTCTGAACAATGGCTGCTGAGGTATAGCCCATGAGAGTGTCATCAACTGAGTTGTTAATCCTTGAAAATCTGTGCAGAAATAATTAGTTTGTCACTGTTCAGACCAAGAGCAATGAAATTATATGGAGCAGAATGGAATAATTATGCTAAGACTAGTGACTGCTTTTTGATTAATTTGATTCCATTTTCTACCCACAAGCTCATGAAGCTTAGAGATATTCTTTTAATCTAAGTAATCTTGCTTGTACTTTGATCTTGCAGATTCTACATTCTGAACAATGGCTGCTGAGGTATAGCCCATGAGAGTGTCATCAACTGAGTTGTTAATCCTTGAAAATCTGGGCAGAAATAATTAGTTTGTCACTGTTCAGACCAAGAGCAATGAAATTATATGGAGCAGAATGGAATAATTATGCTAAGACTAGTGACTGCTTTTATACTAAATATAGGTAAAAGAATACCAGAGAACTTTGAATAAGTCCCTGAAAGCTACTTCAAAATTTAAATATCTGAATCATACTTTCTCTTATTACAAAAGAGAACTGATCAATGATTCTCATGATTTTGTTTTTAAACTTGTCTCCATTTCTTCTCTCATGCTAACAATTAGTCTTTTAACTGTACACCCACAGTATATTAAAATACACTCAAAGTCCAATCATGTGCTAAAAGACATTCGCTCACCACCTACACTCTTGTTCCTTCACACTTTCTTCCAACTGACTATGTAGCTAGTTCTAAATATACTTTTAGTATTTTGTAAAGTGCAGAAAAATATTGTAAAATTTAAATCATTGTCAGTACAGTTTCAAGTTCACTAATAATTTTTAAAACAAGAATACCTATAAACTCAATTTATAATACATTCTGCCAACATCTAGATTCTAGATACATTGTTATCTCTGAGAAAAAACAGATAAACAAGAAAGGAATAAGTTTAGTAAATATAATTATATTATTTTGACTTATATGTTATATTTAATATTTATATAACTTAGCCTATAATCTGGGGAGAAATCTTTTCAAAATCCTTGTGATATATATATACTAGAAATCCAGAAGTGAATGATCTTCAAATAATAACCTGATAAATTGATCCTTCTAAGATGTTAATATGAACTGTTTCTTTCCTACAAAAATTGCTTTGGTGTTTGCTGTGTATTTTCAGGGAAATTGAGCTTAGCCAATATGGTAGGCAGACTAACCTGCATGCAACTTCATTTCTTTCTTCTTGACTCTATCCCAAGTTTGTTCAGATATTCATCATTCTCCAGTATCAGAGGGAATCCTGATTGGAGTAAGTCGATCAATTTGAATTTTCCTGTCATCCAAGAGTGGATTCTTTCCCTAAAGAACCCAGTCAAACAGAAAGGAAAGACATGTACGTACATGCTGGGAGATGAGCGTCTCTCTCCTGTAGATCACGTATCTATCAAGTCTGCCACTCCATTTCTTGCAGTCATCTTGTGATGATTATGAGAAACAACATGAAGACAAAGATTATGCACAAAATGTAGTCAAAGACAGAAAGACATATGTCTTTGCTGACTTCATTGAATTGCTAAATAAATCTCACAAACTGCCCTCTTAATTCTTTTTATGTGATACAATACATTTCTTGATATTTAAAGACAGTTTTTGCAGTGAAAGCATTCTAAGTGATAGGCCATTTGTTACTGAGTCACAATAGATTGGGCCACTTATTGATCAGAGCATGAGCCAGTCAAGTTATCTATAGTAAAAGCATGAGATGACTCATGCTTTCATGCTGGCTTAGCAAGCACTCTGCTCTCTGGTAGTACTGAGGTCAGAGCAAGCTGACTTTATCATATATACTTTGGGGAAGCATAATTAGAAATGTCATTTACAGGGTGTGTTTTATAGGCCATACACTTCTTTAATACATTTACATGGATTAGTCTTATTAAATTTGTCCAAAATCTCCCATAAAATATGGAAAACTAACTCTAGTGTACATATGAGGAAACTTCGTTTTTAGGCAAAGAGCAGTGAAGACACTTTCCCTTTGCCATACATTCGATCAGCAGTGGGGCAGGAAGTTCTAAGTCCTAAAGACATTTGTTAACACAAACACTGTGTTTTAAAAAATAAGTGTTTCCAAGGGAGAAGGAAGAGCTGGGAGACAGCAATATCATACATACATTTCAATACTGACATTTTCCTACAAAAATATAAAAATAAAATTATGTGTAGAATTCTATGTGAACATATGTATGAAGATCACTGAGGGAAAAAAATATGTGTTTCTGGATTATATCAAGCTTTGGCTCAATACAGTACTTTTTGTATTAACATGGGTACTATTATTAGCATAGACTTACTTATACATTCTTTTTTATTGTACTAAAAACACATAATATAAGATCTTCCCTCTTACATTTTCAAGTGTATGGTACAGTATTGTTAACTAAGCACAGTGTTGTAGAGAATATCTCTACAACTGTCTCATCTTGCATGATCAAAACTTTATGCTCATTAGAACAACAACTCCCCGTTTCCCTCTTCCCTCCAGCTTTTGGCAACCAACAGTCTCCTTTCTGCTTCAGTGAATTTGACTACTTTAGATATCTCATAAGTAGAATCATGTGATTGAGCATAAGCATTTTACTGAGCTTAATATCCCCAAGATTCATCCCTATTAGGCATATGACAGAATTTTTTTCCTTTTATGGCAGAATAATAGTCCATTGTGTATATGTGTATCTGTGTGTGTGTGTGTGTATATATATATATATTTTAAAAGCACCATATTTTCTTTATGCATTCATCTGTCAATGGACATTTAGATTGTTTCCACCTTTTGACTCTTGTGAGCCATGCTGCAACGAACATGGAAGTGTAGTTGTCTTTTTGAGATCTGATTTCAATTCTTTTGGATAAATACCTAGAATAGGGTTGCTGGATTAATCTATTTTTAAGATTTTGAAGAATCCCTTTACTATTCTCCATATGCACCACCAACAGTGCGCCAGGTTACAATTTGTCCACTTCCTTCCCAACAGATTATTTTCATTTTGAATAACTATTATTCTAACAGGTGTGAGATAATATTTCATTGTAATTTTGATTTGCATTTTCCTGATAATTGGTAATGTTGAGTATCCTTTCATATATCTGTTAGTCATTTATATGTTTTCACCTCAGAAATGTCCAGCTCTTTTGTTTATTTTTTAAATTAGATTTCTTGTTTTTTGCTAAGGACCTCCCCATTGAGTTGCAGGATTCCCTTTTATATTTTGAATATTAGCCTATTATCATATATATGATTTGTAAATATTTTCTCACATTCTGTAAATTGCCTTACACTCCATTAATTTTGGAGAAGGAAATGGCAACCCACTCCAGTTCTTGCCTGGAAAATTCCACAGACAGAGGAGCCTGGTGGGTATAGTCCATGGAGTCGCAAAGAGTCAGACATGACTGAGCAACTTAGTATGCCTGCCACTAATTTACTCTGGTGCTTTTCTCGCTCTGATTTCTTTCCTATGCATAAGCTTTTGGTTTGATGTACTCCTACTTGTTTATTTTTGCTTTGATTTCCTGTGTTTTGATGCTATATCCAAGAAATCATTGCCAAGACAAATGTCATAAAGCTTTTTCCTTATATTTTTTTCTAAGAGATCGTGAGTTAAAGTTTTTAATCCATTTTGAGTTGATTTTTGTGTGGGTGTAACATAAGTCTAATTTCATTCTTTTGCATGTGAGTATACAGTTTTCCCAGCACCATTTTTTAGGAACTATTCTTTCTCCATATGTATTCCTGTCTCCCCTGTTAAATCTTAGTTGACCTTACACGTAAGTATGAGTTTATTTCTGGGCTGTTTATATAATTCTATTGGTCTGTGTCCCTATTTATGCTAATACTGTATTATTTTGATTACTAAAACTTTGCAATATGTTTTATGTTTATGATTATGTTTTAAATATTAAGAGATTTATTTTAAGGATTGTTTCATACAGTTGTGGGTTCTGTCAAGTTTGAAATCTGGAGAGACCAGCAGGTTGAAAACCAGGCAGTGGTTGATGCTGTTGGTTTGAAGCAGAATGTCTCCTTTGGGAAATCTGTTTTTGTTCTTAAGACCTTCAACTGATAGGATGAAGTTCACCCACATTATGGAGTGGAATCTCATTTATTTAATGTCGGTTGATTTGTAGGTTTTAACCACATCTACGAGACACTTTCTCAGTATCACTGAGACTAGCATTTGATTAAATGATGGAGTATGATAACCTGGTCAAGTTGACCATAAACTAGCCATTGCAAATGTGAATTTTGAAGCAGAGAGATGAAAATTGTAAATGGAAATGGCTACAACCCAGAGGGACTGATCATTTTCCCTTTAAGAAATTAAGAAACACAGGCATAGACACATGCAAGACCCACACACAACTCGCTCCTATGCCTAAGCACAAAACACTTAGAATCCGGAATACTACTATTTTATGTCATAATCTGTGGTAGACAGGCCCTAGATGACCCTCAGTAATCCTTACTTTCTAGTATTTGCACTTTTGTATAATCTCCCCTTGAGTGTGGCAAGACCTGTGACTTATTTCTAATGACTTGACTTTAACAAAGGTCACAGGACATCATTCTAGTTATAAAAACCTTATCTATATAAGCCTCTGTTTTCCATGAAGATAGACTTGCTCTAGATATTCTGCTTCTTGGCTTAAGTGAGTGAGCACCACTGAATTAGAAGTGATATCTTGCAGCTGAGGATGACCTCTGAATGAATTCCTACAACAACCTAAGTGCGCTTGGAAGCAATTCTTTCCCAGTTGAACCACCAGATGAGAACAGTCTTTATTCACAAACAGCATGACCTCTATAAAGAAAATATGAATTCTACAAAAAAGCTACTAGAAATAAAACATGAATTTAGCAAGGTTATGGATATAAGGACAGTTTACAAAATTAAACAAATAAAAAACAATGGGAAATTAAATTTTTAAAAATACCATTCAACGCTGTATAACAAATATAAAATGCTTTGGGATCAAACTGACAAAGATTGTGCAAGGTCAATGTATAGAAAACTGTAAGACATCACTGAGAGAAGGCAATGGCAACCCACTCCAGTATTCTTGCCTGGGAAATTCCATGGACAGAGGAGCCTGGTGGGCTGCAGTCAGTCCATGAGGTCACAAGAACTGGACGTGACTTAGGGACTAAACCACCACTACCGCATTACATGTGTGTATACACTCACACACACATACACACACACACACACATATGTATGTATAGTGATATATATATATATATATATAGATAGTGGTATATGTCAGTGTATTTGTGTGTGTGTGTGTGTGTGTGTATATGCACACACACCCCACCTCATCTTTATTCATTCATCCCTTGATGGACATTTAGGTTGCTTTCATTTCTTGGCTACTATAAGTAGTGCTGCAGTGAACATTGGGATGGATGAATATTTTCAAATTAGACTTTGACTTATCTAGTTACATGCCCAAGAGTGGGGTTTCTGGATCATACAATAAGTCTAATTTTAGTTTTTCTTAAGGAAACACCATACTGTTTTTCATGGTGACTATACTTGATTTACAGTCCCACCAACAGTGTAAGAGGGTACCTTTTTCTAAACACCCTCTCCAGCATGTATTATTTATAGACTTTCTGATGTTCATTCTGACTGATATGTGGTGATACTTCATTTCCATTTTGATTGGCATTTCTCTAATAGTTACCATGTTAAGCATCTTTTAATGTGCTTTTTGACCATCAGTGTGTCTTCTTTGGAGAAATGTCTATTTAGGTCTTCTGCTCATTTTGTGATTGGGTTGTCCTTTTGATATTGAACTGTATGAGGAGTTTGTATATTTTGGACATTAATCCCTTATTGGTCACATCATTTGCAAATATTTTCTTCTATGTTTTAGATTACCTTTTTGTTTTGTTTATGGTTTCCTTTGCTATGTAAAAGCTTTTAAGTATAATTAGGTCCCACTTGTTTATTTTTGCTTTTGTTTCCATTACTTTAGGAGATGGGTCCAAAAAGAATAGTGCTGTAATTTATGTCAGAGAGTATCTTGCCTATGTTTTCTTCTAGGAGTTTTACAGTATCTAATCTTACATTTAGGTCTTTAATCCATTTTGAGTTTATTTTTGTATCTGATGTTAGAGAATATTCTTATTTCACACTTTTACAAGTTACAATATACTTTAAATCAGAGGTGTGAGATGTCAATTTGTTCTTTCTCAAGATTGCTTTGCTATGTGTTGTCTTTTGTATTTCCATATGAATATGAAAATTTTTTTTTCTATTTTTGTTAAAGAAAGCTTTCGGAATTTTTATAGGAATTGCACTGAATCTGTAGTTTACTTTGGGGTATGGATATTTGAACAATATTAAGTCTTCCAATTCATAAATTCAGCCTATCTTACTGTTTATCTATGTCTTTAATTTCTATCAGCAATGTTTTATAGTTCCCTTGTACAAATATTTGACTAGTGGTTGTTTATTCCTAAGTATTTTACTCTTTTTGATGTTATTATAAATGAGATTATTTTCTTAGTTTAATTTTCGGATTGCTTATTGGTATTTTGTAAAAAAGCACAGCAAAATTTTAACGTCTATTTTGTGCCCTATAATTTTATTGGATACATTAATTCTAACAGCTTTTTGTGGATTCTTTAGGCTTTTCTACATATAACAGCATCTCATCTACAAACATAAGTTTAAGTTTACTTCTTTCCCTATGATTAGATGTTTGTATTTATTTTTCTTGCCTAATTGCTCTGGCTAGGATTTCCAGTACTATATAAATAGGAGTGGTCAAAGTGGACATCCTTGCCTCATTCCTGAATTAGAGGAAGAGTTTTCAGTTTTTCACTAAGGATGATCTAGCTGTAGGCTTTTCACATGCAGTTGAACCTTGAAGCACATGGATTTAAACTGCATGGTTCTCTATATACCTGAATTTTTTCCCATTAAATAGAGTACTATATGATCAATGTTGGTTGGATCCACAGATGCAGGACTGCAGATATGGAGAACTGACTATGGGACTTGAATATCTATGGATTTTGGTGTCTGCAGCAGTTCCTGTAACCAATTTCCCCCAGCTACCAAGGTATGACCTATGTGGATTTTTGATCGTCCAGGTAAGTAGCCCCCCTAACCCCTGCATATTTCAAGGATCAACTGCACATGGCCTTCATTATATTGAGGTAACATCTTTCTATTTTTAGCTTGTTGAGTTTCTTTATAATAAAAGTTTGTTCAATTTTGTCAAATGATTTTTCTGCATTTATTGAGATAATCATGTGATTTTCATTCTATTAATGTGCTTTATTACATTGATTTGTTTTCATTTGTTGAAACATCTTTGCATTCCAGGGATACACCTGTTTGGCCATGGTGTATAATCCTTTTAATGTGCTGTTAAATTCAATTTACTAGTATCAACACTTTATTGAGGGTTTTTGCATCTCTATTCATTAGGGATATCAACCTATAGTTTTCTTTTCTAATAGTGTCTTTTTCTGCTTTTGTTATCAAGATAATGAAGTCCTCGTAAAATGAATTTGGAAATATTCCATGATCTTCAAATTTTTGGAAGAGATTGGGAAGGATTGGTATTAATTCTTCCACAAAATGTTTGGTAAAATTCACCAGTGAAACCATTCGGTCCTAGGCTTCTCTTTGTTGAAAGATTATTGAGTACTGTTTCACTCTCCCATTAGTTATAGGTCTGTTCAGATTTTGTGCTTCTTTATGATTCTTGTTGTAGGTTGTATGTTTCTGGGAATTTATCTGTTTCTTCTGTATTATATGATTTGTTCACATATATAGGTGCTTATAGTTGTTATTTAAGACCCTGTACTTATCTGTCACTTTAGTTGTATTGGGTCTTTTTAAATTTTTCATATTATCTGAATCTTCTCTCTTTTTCTTTTGGTCTAGCTAAGACTGTATACATTCTATATATGTCTGGTTCATTTAGTCTAGTGTTATTTAACTATTCTGTTTTCTTAATGATCTGTCTGGATATAATAACCATTATTGAAAGTGGAATATTTAAATCTGCTAACATTATGTTGTCTAAGCCCTTTTAATTTTGTCAGTGCTTGCTTCACGCGTATAGCTGTTCTGGTGTTGGATACTTATGTAATTATAATTGTTATATATTCCTGGTGAATTGACCCTTTTATTATGATAAAATATCCTTTCTTGTCTTTTATGACAGTTTTTAAAGTAAATTTGTCTGATATAATTTTGTCCACCTTTGTTCTCTTTTTGTTACTATTTGCATAGAATATTTTTCCATCCTTTCACTTTTACACCAAAAGTGTAAAAGATTTATCCTTAAATCCAAAGTGAGTCCTTGTAGATATCATATGATTGGATGTTGTCTAATCCAGTCTGTCACTTTACGTCTTTAGAAGAAGGGGTTCAATCTGTTTACATTTAAAGTTATTATTGATAGAGAAAGACTAACTATTACCATTTTGTCAATTGTTTTCTGTCTGTCATGTAGTTCTTTTGTTCTTATTTTCTTCACTTTCTTTCTTTGTGTTTCATTGATTTTTTTTTTGTAGTGATATGTTTTGATACTTTTCTTATTCTCTTTTGTGTATTTTCTATATGTGTTTTCTGATTGTCATGGGCTTTCATGCTTACATAAAACATAACAATCTATTTTAAGCTGATAACTTCTTGAATTCAGGTGCATATGAAAACACTTTTGTTTTTCTCCCACCCCCATATTTTATGTTGTTGGTGTCACAAATTACACAATTTTATATATCATTAACATACTTTTATAGTTATGTTTGTTTTTACACTTTTAGTTTTTAACTTCTGTGTCAGAATTAAAAGTTATTTATGCATCACCATTATAGTGTTATATATTTGTCTATATATTTATCTTTGCCAGTGAGCTTTATATTTTCCTATGCTTTTGTGCTGCTATCTACTATTTTTCAACTTGAAGGACTCATATTAGCACTTATAAGCAGATCGTAGTAGTGATGATCTCCCTTGAGCTTTTATTTATCTGAAAAAGTCTGTATCTCTCCTTCACTTTTTAAAGACAATTTTTTTACAGCTGTTTAAGTTTCACAGAAAAGTTGAGGGGAAGGTGCAGAAATATCTCATATTCACTGCCCCTACAAATGCACAGCCTACACCATTATCAACATCTTCCACCCGAGGGGTACATTTGTTACCACTGATGAATCCGCATTGACATATAATCATCCAAAGTCTGTAGTGTACATTTGCACTTGATGTGGTACATTCCATGTGTTTGACAAATGTATAATGACATGTATCCATCATTACAGTATCCCAAAGAGTCGCTACTGCTGTAAAACTCTGTGTTCTGTTTGTCCCTCCCTTACACATTATTCCTGGCAACCACTGATCTTTTTATTTTTTCTGAAGTAGCAGCAAGTTGTCTAGTTATTATTATTATTATTCTCTTAGTAACCCCCGGTCCACTGTATGCTGGGACCCTCTGGGACAGCTAAGAAAGAACCTAGTCTCTCAAGCAGCCCCCCTCACCTCCATAGAGTCAGGACATTTGGGGAAGGGTCCAGTCTTCACTCTCTCTCCCCAGGAATAAGCTAGAAATGGAATGTCCTCTTGATCATGAAGCACTGTGCCAGAGGAAGGGACTATGGTGAAAGTGTACCAGAAATTTTCCTGCCAGCTTCTATAGAGTTAGTTCCACATGTGTCTGGGAATAAAGGAAACTCTTAACTGACCTAAAGATTTCTCACATAGGAAATTGTTCGATATGTTGTTGAATTAGTGTCCTCATGGTAGAGGTATGTTTGGGACTTTCTATTCCACTAACTTGCTGATCTCACTACCTTCTTTCACATTCTTATTACTATTTTAATTTATTCTTGTGGTGATACATATTATCATTCAAAGCAAATGTGTTGCTGTTGAGATGCCTGTTTTTCCCTTTTCTTTCTGCCAAGTTGTCAATTCTGTATTATGTGTATTATAACCAATTATGGTGTGTATAACAGACACTTGAACTTGTACATAAAAACACTGAGTAATAAAAATATAATAGTACATTGATAGCATGATCAAAATTAGAAGAAAAGAATTCACTACCAGGAAAATTACTAAAATATTTCAAAATATAGATTAGAAATTAACAAAGAAATGAATAATGGGCCTGCAGTGCTCAGAAAAAATATGAAGAGCAAAATTTAATCATTACAAAGATGAGAAACAAGTTTAAATTCACAAACATAGACTAAACATGACTTAAAAAAGCTAGTAGAGGAGCTTCCTATCAGCAGATGGAGTAGACCAGTTTTTCCTTATTCCTATTACTAAGTACAACTCAAAGCCTTGGGTATTATATATAAAACAAAATAAAAGAGTATGAAAAGTAAATAGAAGCCTCCCTCCCTGTGCAAATCCACACACAGGTGATATTAGAGAACATTGGGTGTACAGCTGGAACTTTTGTCATCTTCACTTGAAAAAATAAAGTCCTGATCCTCCTTACTTGTGTTGGTGGAGATGACATGAGACATCTGTGCACCCATTTCCACCCCTTTATAACAAGGAGCACTCCTTTCTATGTCAATAGAGGCTAAGTGGGGAACCTGAACTTCCAACAGTCAATGATAAGGAAGCACCTCCCTTCTTTTGGCATAGCATTCTCATCAACAACCAGATAAAGTATGTTTGAGTAAGATTTATAGTATTATAACAGAATATTAAAATTTCTGTTTCAGTAAAAGTCACTCATCATAGTGAAGTTCTAAACTGAATAATAATAATGATAATAAAAGCCAATAGATGCAATTCTTGCATTTGAGCATGAGGGAAGAGACTTGAATTCTGTAATAAAGATTTAAAGCATCTATGATAAGAATGCTTTAGCAAGCAATTAGAAATGCACTTGAAAAAAATGAAAAACAGATAATCTCAGCAAAGAAATGGAAAATATGCAGATATAAAGAGGAACCAAAAAGAAATTTTGAACTGAAAAATATAACAATAATTAAAAAATCAAAACTGGATAGGATCAACAGCAGGATGAATCCACAATGGAGGGCATTTAAGAAACAGCAAACTTGAAAATAAGTGATAGAATTTATGCATCCTAAATAACACAGAGAAAACATTGAAAAATAAAAATAACCTCAGAAAGCTGTGATACTACAACAAAAGATTGAACATTTGTGTCATTAGAGTCCTAGATGCAGAAAAGAAAGAGAGCAGGACTGAAAAGACTTAAAGAATTGCAACCAAAGCTTCTCATATTTAGCAAACGACACAAACATAGTAAACAGCCCAATTCACAAACCCAAAGAATTCCACACAAAGAAATATCAAACTTATGACAACTAAAAGCAAGGAATAAAGTCTTAAAAGATATAATTTCTCTTTCACAACTTATCCACTGATAAAAAAAAATCTGGATTATAGTTAAGTTCCATCACAATCATTTGGAGGTCAGAAATTTTTCATGTGCAGGAAGAAAAGAACTGTCAATACAAAATTTTATGTCCAGTAAAAATATCTTTCAGAAATGAGGGTGAAAATTAATGTATCTTTAGATAAAGAAAAAGCAAGAGAATTTTCCATCAAGATCTACCCTAAAAGAATTTTTCTAAACAGAAATGATAAAAGATGCTATCTTTAAATATTAGGAAGAAAGTACATAATAAGCAAAATATGGGTAAATAAAATCAACTTTCTTTTTCATATTGTGTTTTCTACATTATGTTTGATAGCTGAAACAAAAATATAATATTGTCATTGTGGTATGTAGAGGAAATATTTACAACAATCATATTAAAAATGCAGGAGAGTATAGGGAGATTAGTTTTCCAAATTCAGCTGAGCTGGTAAAACGATGACACTAGTAGTCTGTGTAAGTTATGTATATATTATGAAATGCATCAAGCAACCACCAAAAAAAGATATGAAAAGAGACACACTCAAAAATACTATAAATATATCAAAAATTGGAATCTAAAAAATTTTAACCTACAGGAAGTTAGGAGGAAACAGGGATACAAGTGGAAACAAAAATTAGAATGCACACTTGAACCTTAGACATCAATAATTACATTAAATGAAACGGTATAAGTATACCAATTAAAAGACAGAGATTGGTAGAGTATTAAGACATGACCCATGTATTTGTTATCTTCAAAATCCTCAGTATAACAATATGTTGTTCAGTTGCTCAGTCATGTCATGTCCAACTCTGCAACCCCATGGACTGCAGTACACCAGGCTTCCCTGTCCTTCACCATCTCCTGGAGATTGCTTAAGCTCATGTCCATTGAGTCGGTGATACCATCCAACTATCTCATCCTCTATTGTCCCCTTCTCCTGTCTTCAGTCTTTCCCAACATCAGGGTCTTTTCTAATGAGTCAGCCCTTCTCATCAGGTGGCCAAAGTATTGGAGCTTCAGCTTCAGCATCAGCCCTTTCAATGTTTATTCAGGATTGATTTCCTTTAGGATTGACTAGGGAACATTTTATATTATGTGAACATTAAACAAGGGAAGGCAGGAGTTATTATACTAATATTGAATGAAAGAGTTATTAGAACAAAGGAAATTACCAGAGACAGATGAAGATATTATGTGATAAACCAGTCAATCCACCATGAATATATAGAAATCCTAAATGTGCATGTACCAAATAACAGAGCTGTAAGATATGTGAAATAGAGCTGGAATGAGCAATAGTAAAATTTACAATTATGTATGAGAATATCAAAACACTTCTCTCAGCCAACTGAAAAAATGCACAGATGACTTAAATAGATATTTCTCCAAAGAATACATACATATGGACAAGAGGCACATGAAAAGATGTTAAACATCACTAATTATTAGAGAAAGCAAGTTAAAACTATAAGATATTTCCTCATAATAGTCGGAATGGCTTTCATCAAAAAATCCACAAACAGTAAATGCTAGAAAGGGTGTGTAGAAAAGGGAACCCTCCTACACTGTTGGTAGTGCCACTGTGGAAAACAGTATGGAGGTTCCTTAAAAAACTAAAAATAGCTACCATATGATCCTGCAATTCTACTCCTGGGTTATATGCAGAGAAAAACATGGTCCAAAAGGATACATGCACCCCAGTGCTCACTGCAGCACTGTTTACAATAAACAAGATGTGGAAAAAACCTAAATTGTCTATCACCAGAGAAATAGATAAAGAAGATGTGATACATACATACAATAGATTATTCAACCATTAACAAGAATGAGACAATGCCATTTGCAGCAACACAGATGGACCTAGAGATTATCATAATGAGTGAAATGAATCAGTACAGTTCAGTTCAGTCGCTCAGTCGTGTCCAACTCTTTGCGACCCCATGAATCGCAGCATGCCAGGCCTCCCTGTCCATCACCAACTCCCGGAATTCACTCAGACTTATGTCCATTGAGTCCGTGATGCCATCCAGCCATCTCATCCTCTGTCGTCCCCTTCTCCTCCTGCCCCCAATCCCTCCCAGCATCAGGGTCTTTTCCAATGAGTCAACTCTTCGCATGAGGTGGCCAAAGTACTGGAGTTTCAGCTTCAGCATCATTCCTTCCAAAGAAATCCCAGGGTTGATCTCCTTCAGAATGGACTGGTTGGATCGCCTTGCAGTCCAAGGGAATCTTAAGGGTCTTCTCCAACACCACAGTTCAAAAGCATCAATTCTTCTGTGCTCAGCCTTCTTCACAGTCCAACTCTCTCATCCATACATGACCACAGGAAAAACCATAGCCTTGACTAGACAGACCTTAGTTGGCAAAGTAATGTCTCTGCTTTTGAATATACTATCTAGGTTGGTCATAACTTTTCTTCCAAGGAGTAAGCACCTTTTAATATCATGGCTGCAGTCACCATCTGCAGTGATTTTGGAGGCCAAAAAAACAAAGTCTGACACTGTTTCTACTGTTTCCCCATCTATTTCCCATGAAGTGATGGGGCCAGATGCCATGATCTTCGTTTTCTGAATGTTGAGCTTTAAGCCAACTTTTTCACTCTCCTCTTTCACTTTCAACAAGAGGCTTTTTAGCTCCTCCTCACTTTCTGCCATAAGGGTGGTGTCATCTGCATATCTGAGGTTATTGATATTTCTCCCAGCAATCTTGATTCCAGCTTGTGTTTCTTCCAGTCCAGCATTTCTCATGATGTACTCTGCATATAAGTTAAATAAGCAGGGTGACAATATACAGCCTTGACGTACTCCTTTTCCTATTTGGAACCAGTCTGTTGTTCCATGTCCAGTTCTAACTGTTGCTTCCTGACCTGCATACAGATTTCTCAAGAGGCAGGTCAGGTGGTCTGGTATTCCCATCTCTCTCAGAATTTTCCACAGTTTATTGTGATCCACACAGTCAAAGGCTTTGGCATAGTCAATAAAGCAGAAAGAGATATTTTTCTGGAACTCTCTTGCTTTTTCCATGATCCAGCGGATGTTGGCAATTTGATCTCTGGTTCCTCTGCCTTTTCTAAAACCAGCTTGAACATCAGGGAGTTCACGGTTCACGTATTGCTGAAGTCTGGCTTGGAGAATTTTGAGCATTACTTTACTAGCATGTGAGATGAGTGCAATTGTGTGGTAGTTTGAGCATTCTTTGACAATTTAGATAAAATGTACCAATCCCTTGGAAAATTCAAGTTACCAAAACTCACATAATAGTAAATAGATCATTTGAATCGTCCTTTAATTATTGAATATTGAACTGGTAATTTAAAAAATTTTCCAAAATAGAAATCCCCAGGCCCAAAGAGTTTTACTGGATAATTCTGCCAAACTTTAAAGAATTAGCACCTTTTCTCTACAATTTACTTGCTCTGACCTCAGCGTTTGTGTCTCCCTATACTTCACATGCTGCAATCATAATGCCCAGCATGATGGTGTTAGGAGGCAGGTACTCAATGGACATGAGTATGAGTGAACTCCAGGAGTTGGTGATGGACAGAGAGACCTGGTGTGCTGCACTTCATGGGATCGCAAAGAGTCGGACACGACTGAGTGACTGAACTGAACTGAACTAAACTTTGAAATGAGATTAATTCATGAGAGCAGAACCCTCACAATGAGATTAATACTCTTACAAAAGAGATCCCATGGAGCTCCCCAGGCCCTTCCACCCTGTGAGGATGGAAGAAGTCTGCAATGAGAAGAGAGTGCTCACCCAACTGTGTTAGCACCCTGATCTCAGACTTCCACCTTCAGAACTGTGAGAAATAAAATTCTGTTGTTTACCAGCCAGCCAATCTGTGATAGCAGCCCAAACAGACTGAGAACCCTATGGAAAATAGAAGATAAAGATACAGGTTCCAATTTGTTTCATGAAGCTGCTGATACTGCTACTGCTGCTGCTAAGTCGCTTCAGTCGTTTCCGACCCTGTGCGATCCCACAGATGGCAGCCCACCAGGCTCCTCTGTCCCTGGGATTCTCTAGGCAAGAACACTGGATTGAGAGGGCACCTAAGATGGCGGAGGAATAGGACGGGGAGACCACTTTCTCCCCCACAAATTCATCAAAAGAACATCTCAATGCTGAGTAAAACCTACAGGGCAACTTCTGAATGCTGGCAGAGGACATCAGGCATCCAGAAAAGCAGAACGTTGTCTTCAAAAACAGGTAGGAAAAATACAAAAGATGAAAAAAGAAACAAAGGAGGTAGGGAGGGAGCTCCGACCCAGGAAGGGAGTCCTGCTCTAGAAAGGGAGTCCTGTCCCCGGAAGAGAGTTTTAAAAAGAGAGAAGTTTCCAAACGCCGGGAAACATTCTCACTGCCGAATCTGTGGCAAGTCTTGGAAGCACAGACGACAACAAAACAGGGAAGAAAAACAAATGGGTTATTAAAACCAACAGATTACGAGCCCAATGGTAACTCCCCCAGGGGAGAAGCAGAGCAGACACCTGCATCCGCCACTAGCAAGTGGGTGCTGGGCAAGGAGGCGCGGGGGACGCGGGCAGCGGCGCTTCTTAAGAATCGGTGGAAACGCCCGCGCGTAACCAGAACGAACTAACTCAGGCTAGCACACCAGACTGTGGGACAGGTACCACGCGAAAAGCTCTAACATAAGACACCGCCAGGACCACGCACAGAACAAAGGATGGAACAGAAATAGCCGGCTGCCCGCCAGCCCCAGCCGGCGACAGGCAGCCAGAGCCGTAAGGGCTGGAACGTGGCAATCGCAGCCCCGGAGGGACTTTGCTGATCAAACTGCAAGCAGGCTTCCTTGCTAACTGAGACTTCTTGGGGTGCTGGACAGTCACAATTTGCCTGATAAAAGGTCCCAGGGCTGCACCAAGAAAACTGAGCAGCAGGAACAGGCGATAAGCCGCGCGACTGCGCTCGCCAAACACCTGAGCTGCTCGGTCCTGGGAAGGGCACAAAGCGCGGGCCCAATCGAGTCTGCGACTACCTGGGCGCCGAGCCTGAGAGGCTTAGACCAGGGAGGTGCAGGCAGCCTAGGGCCGGCCTCAGACGGTCCCCGGCGGAGAAACGTAGAGCCTGAGCGTTGTGCGCCGGGTGTAGGGGCAGGCCCAGCGGGGCTGAGACACTGCGAATATACGCCAGAGCTATTTGGTAGCAGCATCCCTCCCTCCCCACAGCGCGGCTGACCAAGTGAGCCTAAAAAAGAAAAAAAAAACTGACTTCCACCGCCCCCCTGTGTCAGGACAGAAATCAGACCCTGAAGAGGCCAAAAACAGAAGAAGCTAAACAGAGGGAACCACCTTGGAAGTGGCCCCACACTACCTACAACACCAGAGAAAGGGCCAGAAATATCTTTACTATTTCTTTGACCATTCTCTTTTTATTATTATTATTATTATTTTTTGGTAGATGTTTTTGTTTGAATGATTTTTCTCCCTTTCCTTTTCTTCTTTTTTTTTTAATTTTTAAGTCCTCTATTTCACTTTTAATTTTAATATCTATAACCTACTATCACTTTTCAAAAAAAAAAGACCCGATTTTTAAAGCAAACATCATAAATACATATATATACAATTTTTTTGTTTGTTTGTTTTTTTTAGTGGCTGTTGGTGTTTGTCCTTAATAATTCACATGACTTTTTTTTTCTTTTTTCTTCTTCTCTTCTTGTTCTTCTTCTTTTCTTTAATATTGTATTTTTGAAAATCCAATCTTGACTCTAAATTTTTAATCTTTGCTTTTTGGTATTCATGGTCAATTTTTTACATTTAAAAGCCCAATCTTCACTACCCAATTTTACCTGAGAGTGAGATTACTGGCTTGACCACTCTCTCCTCTTTTGGACTCTCCTTTCTTCCCAGCAGGTTGTCTCTCTCTCCTTGCTCTCCCTTCTCTTCTCTACCCAACCCTGTGAATCCCTGTGGGTTCCAGACGATGAAGAACACTTGGAGAACTGGTTACTGGCTGGATCTGTCTCTACCCCTTTTCATTTCCCTCGTTTATCCTCCTGGCCACCTCTGACTACCTCCTCCCTCTCCTTTTCCCTGTATAACTCAGCGATCATCCCTGAGAGGTCTAGACGGAGGAGCGCACATAAGGAAGTGATTACTGGCTAGCTTTCTCTCTCTTCTTTTGATCCCACCTCATCACATTCCAGTCACCTCTAACTACCCCCTCCCTCTCCCTTTCTCTAAGTAACTCAGTGAACTTCACTGAGTGTCCCTCAATGTGGAGAAACTCTTCATCTTTAACCTAAATGTTTTATCATTGGTGCTATATAGATGGAGAAGCCTTGTTCAATCTTCAGTACCCAATTTTACCTGAGAGTGAGAATACTGGCCTGACCACTCTCTCCTCTTTTGGACTCTCCTTTCTCCCCAGCAGGTTGTCTCTCCCTCCTCCCTCTCCCTTCTCTTCTCTACCCAACTCTGTGAATCCCTGTGTGTTCCAGACGATGAAGAACAATTAGAGAACTGGTTACTGGCTGGATCTTTCTCTCCCCCTTTTCATTTCCCTCATTTATCCTCCTGGCCACCTCAGACTACTTCCTCCCGCTCCTCTTCCCTGTATAACTCAGTGATAATCTCTGAGCAGTCCAGACTGAGGAGCACACGTAAGGAAGTGATTACAGGCTAGCTTTCTCTTCTTTTGATCCCACCTCAACTCATTCCAGTCACCTCTAACTACCCCTCCCTCTCCCTTTCTCTATGTAACTCAGTGAACCTCTCTGGGTGTCCCTCAATGTGGAGAAACTCTTCATCTTTAACCTAAATGTTTCATCATTGGTGCTATATAGATGGAGAAGCCTTGAGGTTACTGTAAAAATAAAACTGAAAACCAGAAGCAGGAGACTTAAGCCCAAATCCTGAGAACATCAGAGAACTCCTGAACCCAGGGAACATTAATTGATAGGAGCTCATCAAACACCTACATACCTACACTGAAACCTAGCACCACCCAAGGGCCAACAAGTTCCAGAGCAAGACATAACATGCAAATTCACCAGTAACACAGGACCACACCCCTGAGCTTCAATATACAGGCAGCACAAGTTACTCCAAAACCATAGACGTCTCCTAACTCATTTCTGGACACTTCATTGCACTCCAGAGGGAAGAAATCCAGCCGTACCCAACAGAACTGCGACAAAGGCATCCCTAACCGAGAAACCTTGACAAGTCACTGATACAACCCCATCCACAGCGAGGGAACTTCATAATTAAGAGAATTACACAAATTCCCAGCATACAGAAAGGCCACACCAAACACAGCAATAAAACCAAGATGAAGAGACAGAGGAATGCCCAGCAGGTAAAGGAACAGGATAAATGCCCACAAAACCAAGCAAAAGA
>SJXQ01012376.1:0-49306 GCA_006408695.1 Aepyceros melampus
TCGGACACGACTGAGCGACTGAACTGAACTGAAAATCACTGCAGATGGTGACTGCAGCCATGAAATTAAAAGACACTTACTCCTTGGAAGGAAAGTTATGAGCAACCTAGATAGCATATTCAAAAGCAGAGATATAGCTTTGCTGACTAAGGTCCGTCTAGTCAAGGCTATGGTTTTTCCTGTGGTCATGTATGGATGTGAGAGTTGGACCGTGAAGCAAGCTGAGCTCCGAAGAATTGATGCTTTTGAACTGTGGTGTTGGAGAAGACTCTTGAGAGTCCCTTGGACTGCAAGGAGATCCAACCAGTCAATTCTGAAGGAGATCAGCCCTGGGATTTCTTTGGAAGGAATGATGCTAAAGCTGAAACTACAATACTTGGCCACCTCATGTGAAGAGTTGACTCATTGGAATAGACTCTGATGCTGGGAGGGATTGGGGGCAGGAGGAGAATGGGACGACAGCGGATGAGATGGCTGGATGGCATCACCAACTCAATGAACTCCAGGAGTTGGTGATGGACAGGGAGGCCTGGTGTGCTGCAATTCATGGGGTTACAAAGAGTCAGACACAACTGAGCGACTGAACTGAACTGAACCTCAAGAAAATAGTGAGATGTTAAAATAATTTTTTAAATGCTTTTAAATTTTAATTTAATTTTTATAGTCAGGTTATGACTTATTCAACTCTGTTAATACTGACTTTAGGAACTTAAAATTTAAAGTCTTGTTTCTCTGTGCCTCAAATTTTCAAAATTCAAAGGTCATGTTTTCGTTTGGGTATTACATAAACCACCAAATACCTGACAAGAACATATAAATAGGATATATGCCAGTTTATCAAAAGTAATAATCATTTGCCATTAATAGTAATTTGCCATTTGAGATCTGACTGTTGTACAATTAAGTCTAGTGTTCCACTTCTCAAAAAAACAAAGCCTACTTTTTTATACCAAGATAATAATTCTTAGTGGGATCTTTGAATCATTTCTTATGTACAAATAACAGAGATCCTCAACTCAAATTTATATGAACAAGGAGAAGTTTACTGTCCCATGTAGGAAGTCTGGAGCATGGGAGGCTCCAAGTAGTATGACCAATGGCTCAGTTATGCCAAAAGAAGCTCAAATCCTTTTACTGCTCCACACAGATATTGCTAAAGTGTCAGCTTTGTTCTCAGGCTGATTTCTTTCATGGGAACATGAAGGCTGCAGCAGTTTTAATCATAAAATATCAAGAAGAGTAAAATGAAACATCTCTTTCTGTATCTGTAAGAAGCAAGGAAAACTCTCATAGAAGCTCTCTTCAAAGTACTCCTCAAATCTCCTTGGCCAAAACTTGGTCATGTGGCCATTCTTAAATCAATGGCATGGAGAAAGAAATAAAAATAATTGTCATAGACAAATCAGGCATGGAGCTGCTTCCCCTGAAACACTTGGAGGATGGCTACGTAGACACTATCTGGGTTCTGCTGTGAAAAAAGGAGATAAAGAGTGGAGGCAGGAGATGGGGGTAAGAATGGGGGGGGTGGCCTGAATGCTGGGGAGGCTATCTTCTCTGTTCCAATTCTCCATGGTGTTAATGACATAAGAAGAGGGAATCTTCTTTTTTAATTGAAGGTAGTAACAGATACTGTGATCAATGCTGAGGATATAATAGTGGGCAGAACCTAACCTCTCTTCTCCAGGAACTTACAGTTTTAAGAGGAGATACACAAGTAAACTGTATAAATTACTACATAAAATGTTACATCCTGGTGCCAGGGAAGCTCCTTGTATGAGGCACCCAATCAGCCTTGAGTCCCAAAATAAGGCAACATGCAAGCTGGGTCCTGAAAGTTGGGAATGAGCTAGTCCTGTGACAACTGAGAAGCTAGACACCACTGAGGCTACAGATGTAAGCAGACTAGAGATCAGATAAAGCCTTGAAGGCCAAGCTTACATTTGGACCTGAACCCATTAAAGGGTTATAAACAAGAAATAGCATAATCTGATTTCCTTTTTAGAGTATTCACTTCATCTGCAGAGTAGGAAATGGATCAGAGGTGGTCAAGCCTAGTTTTAAGAAACTATCTAGATACTTATACAGTAATTGAGGCCAGAAATATAGAAATTAGAGGATAATTTAAATTCATGGTTCAGGTAACTAAATGGATACTTGTACACATATAGTATAAACAATAATGGAGAAGATTATGACTTTAGTTGAGGACACTATAATTTTGAAGTGTTTATGGGACATGTAAGGGGAAATGTGAAGTAGATGGAACCGCTTGGTTGGGCTCTTATGGTTATAAATAGCATTATTAAATTGCTGTTAAATATTCCCATGAAAACCTCATCAAATAGTATTAGTAATTGTCAGATTATCCAGGCTTTTTTTTCTTTCCAGCTCTGACATGATTTGAGTGATATGATGAGAAAAAGTCATAGCAAATGTTTTACATGCTGACAATTCAAACTAATAGATATTTTTAGATGTTGTGTAAGAAAAGAGCTCTGGGCTAAAAATGATGCTGACATTTAAAGGCTCTCTGTAAACTTCAGAAATGTGTAGCCTTAAACATCAAGGCTAGTAGTTTAGAAATAACACTTAAGATCTAGACTTAATGCTTTTCCAACTTTATTTTCTCTCTTGGACTCAGATGTTCCCACCCCTAAGCGCTTTTAAGATGTTTACTCTTGTGTGTTGGACCATAAGAGCCTCATTTACATTGAGTCAGAGTATTTCCGTCAGGTCTGTCCAAGGTGCTTCGTCCCTCTGGAGGTCAGAAAGTGTTTTTCCCTATTTAAGACAAATGCTCCTTTCTCTAAAAAATATGGATATACATCCTTTTTAATGTTCATCTAAACCATATTCTCAGTATTTTTGTTTTGCATATTTATGTTATATAGGTTCATGGTAAAAATTTGGAAAATACAGAAAAGCATAAAGAAAGTAAAATGGAATCATAATAGTACTATCCAGAAAAAAAATGGTTAACATTTCACTATCTTTATAATCTTCTTTTATGTCCGTGTGTGTATATATATATGTGTGTGTATAGATAATTGTTTTTTTACAAATTGGGGGTGGCTCAGAGTTTAAGCGTTTGCCTCCAATGCGGGAGACCTGGGTTCAATCCTTGGATTGGGAAGATCCCCTGGAGAAGGAAATGGCAATCCACTCCAGTATTCTTGCCTGGAGAATCCCATGGACGGAGAAGCCTAGTAGGTTACAGTCCAGGGGTCGCAAAGAGTCGGACACGACTGAGCGACTTCACCTTCACCTTCACCTTCATACGTAATATTCTGCAGATCTATTTTTTGTTTACCATTTATCATGACGTTCTCTCAATATATTTAAGTATGCTGCAAGAACATGATTTTTTTAAAAATAACTGGATTATATTCCATCATATTATATGATGGAAACAGTATCTTACCAAGCAATCCTGGCTTCTGTGGACATTTAGGCAATTTCCAACCTTTTATAATATAAATAAATGCTGGGTGAACATCCATAACCATGCCTTCATGACTTTCTCTAATTATTAGGAAAATTTCCAACAGCTGACTTACTGGGTCAAAAGCTGTGAAACTAGATTTAAAGCTTTTGATGCATATTGCCAAATGCTTAATTCCAGGAAGTCTAGACAGATCTGTGCTCTCACCACTGGTTTATTATACCATTTAGTCAGAGTAAATGACTTGTGTTTTTCCCTCTCTAATAAATTCCCTAAGAACAAATCTTTTTAATATCTTCATAATTCCCAATCAGCTTTCTTAAACTGTGAGATTGATCAGTGAGGTTCTTCTATTTATTCTGAAACTACAGCGCCCTGGGAGGGGGAAAGAGCCGTGAATTTGGGGCTAGAGAACCAGATTCTAGTCTTAGCACTTTTACAAACTTTAATTTGGCAACCTGACTACCTTATGTCTTGGTTTTCCCTGCCCAAATGAAAAGATGGTACAAGAGTCTCTGTAGTACCCTTCACCAAGTAAAACAATAACAACAACAAAATCTTTACAAGTAGAGCAAGAATTTTGCAAACAGACCAATAGTCTCAGTAATAATGTTGTATAATCTGATCTAAGAATATGGCATGATGGTCTTCTCCAAGCAAATTTTCTTTTTTTGACAAGCTACTCTTCTTTCTCTATAAGGAGATTCTGAGGCTTTGACAGGGCTGAACTTAGAACTAGTAAGGTGGTCAGCCTTTCAGGTGATGTGATAGAAGAGACCCGATAATCTCCACCTCGTTTCATTAATTTTACCTTTACATCCTAATCCTTATGTGTTTAGTGAAAATAATCCTAGGAAGAAATTTGTAATCATGGTTTTCAAAAGGCTAGGTCTCTACTGGAAGTGGGAATCCTGGGTCCATTTAAATTAGCTGGTAGTGAGAGCCAATGCTATAAAAAAAAAAAAAAAACTAAAGTATCTTACAAATCACCACAAGACAATGTCTGTAAACATTAAGAGGATTTGTTAGCACAACCAAAAGACATTAGATTCCTTTTCTACTACTTTTTTCCTCTGTCACTCAGGGGCATTTGAAAGTGTTTTCTAGCCATTTTCCTTCTTGCCAGATTTTCAAAGCATTTAACTCATCCATATTTAAATCCTAAGAGGCAATATATCTGTTGAGCACAAAATTTCAGACATGTTTGGTCGACAGATTTTGAACAAGACATTATTTTTCTGGAAAAGGAAAAGCTAACATTAACCACACAACCCCGCCCCACGCCAAATGATTCAATGAAGTACTAAATTATTTTACAGATAGAAGGGTGCCATAACTATCTTTGGTTCCTAAGAACTCTTGCTTTGCCCACTCGTTACTTGTGATAAGCAAGCAGATATGCAATCTCCAATTGTCTGGTGACTCCAGTAAGAAACAGGATTACAGCAAGGGTTTGAGGTGAGAGGCAGGCAAGTTATCTTCATGTCAAGACTATCCAGATTGGATCCCAAAGGAAACTTTGGTTTGGTACTATACCTTAAAAATGTGTGGCTCAACTCTTAAATCTTGGTAGCAATTGAACCCAAAATACTAGTGCAAATTAACTTTGATTAAATCAATTTCTTACAGAAAGTGAATTTCAACCTTTTTGCCTAAACAGACAAATGAAGGTGATTCTCAACTTGGCTGTCCATTAGAATCATCTAGAGAACTTCAAAAAATCTCAATCCTGTGCTGCACCCCTAAACAAGTAAATCAATATTTCAAACAGTAGGACCCAGGCTTCAGTATGTTTTAAGGCTCCCAGGAGAAGGCAGTGGCACCTCACTCCAGTACTCTTGCCTGAAAAATCCCATGGCTGGGGGAGCCTGGGGGAGCCTGGTGGGCTCCAGTCCATGGGGTCACTAAGAGTCGGAACCGACTGAGCGACTTCACTTTCACTTTTCACTTTCATGCATTGGAGAAGGAAATGGCAACCCACTCCAGTGTTCTCGCCTGGAGAATCCCAGGGACCGGGGAGCCTGGTGGGCAGCCGTCTACGGGGTCGCACAGAGTTGGACACGACTGAAGCGACTCAGCAGCAGCAGCAGCAGCAGATGATGATGATTCCAAAATGTGCCCAAAGCACCCACTAACATAAGATTTACCTCAAATAATTATGTCATGTACTTGAGTTTATTGTTCTTACTTGACCAATATAGAGCCAAAAATTATGGGAACAATTAATGAAGAGCGTTCCCCTTGAGCCCCTAGCCCTGGTAGATCCAACCAATTTTGCCTCTTACCCTCTTCATAGGGTACCAGCTATGGTATTTATCATATCCCAGTCTGAATCCTCAGCCTCCTGCTTGAGAGTCCTAAGGTCATCTCAGGGCTTCTGACACACTTCATGCATCTTCCATCTTTCTCTCAGCCTAGTCCCAAGCTGCTTAGCTCAGAATTGCTGAGAGTTCCCAGAGTCATCTTTCCCCTTGCAATGCTAAAGCCACCTACAGTGGATGGATATAAATGGATGTGAATCTTCAGGGTTCTTTTAGTTCTGTGAAACGTGTAGAAAAGTCTAGTACATGGCAGCTTCAAGAGATGATTGGGGGAGAGGGCAAAATGAGGGAGACTCTCTATACCTTGCTCAACCTTCACCTCTTTTGTGCCCACTATTCTTTGTGATATAAACAATTCACATTTCTCTCTGTCTCATATACCTTAATTAGGTGACAGAAAGAACACAGCTTCTAAGTACAAGAAGGATTCTCTTGCCAAAAGGACAAGCACCCACTCAACCTCTCTACTTAGCCATCTATGCTCTCTGCCTGGGTATACATAATATGCCACTACCGAAAATGGTATATTTGAAATATCCTGTTAGGATTTTCACTCATACTGCACAGCTGGCCTTCCAAACTCAAAGCCAAAATTTTTAAATGTTGTGGGGTGTTTTCTTAACTTAGATTGACTATATTTACACCGACACATTTAGGAAGTAGATAAATGCTGTTTGTGTGCTACAGTTTTGGTAAGCATATTGAATACAATGCTTGTCAAGCAAAATTTCCATGTGCAATTTTAGACAACAGATTCCAAAATGTGACCATATATAACCACCCCTTTCCTACTGAGTATGTAGTTAAGAATCACGAGTAGTCCTGTCTCAGACTAAATATAAAAATCTTAGCAAAAATCTGTTTTGCTTAAGGAGCAACTTTGTTTTCTACAGAGAATCACTGAACCCAGATTTGTGGTTCAAACACAACAGCCTTCTACTTGTCTGGCCTCTCATTTTTCCTAGCTTTGTTTGCAGCCTGAGATTGTTGCAATCAGGTCTCCTCATTTCATCCTATAGCTCTATACATCATATATATTCTGAATACATATGATGTTCAGTTTGTCTAGTCCCTGTCAATTTACCTATTATAAATGTGTGTTAAATTTCAGTATCTCTGGGACTGCATTGTGCTTTCATGATTAGGACTCGATAAAATTACTCTGTTCAGATCTCAGCAGAGGTTTGCAGGGTTTGTTTACAAGTCTGAATGCCATATGCTCCTCTAAGAAAAAAATATGCTAATTACCAAGGAAGAAATGGGATAAGAAAACACGTAATTGCTGCAGACCTACTATGTAAACAAGCAAGATGCTTTCTGTGCAATGGAAATCAATTTGACAAGACCACCTTCTTGTTCTTTTTTATTCAGCTGAATCTACACAAAAATGGATAAAGAGAGAGAAAAGCCACTTTCTAGCAACATGTAGATTGACATATTTCGTCTTTTAAGTCCAAACTGTCTCCCATCCTTGTTTTAGCCCTGGTTAGTTTAAAGATATAATAAGATACTGAATCAAAATCTGTGTACAAGCAACCTGAACTGAGTAATTACAACAGACCAAATAAAAGCAGGTTCTTTTCTTTCACTTTGTGCTTCTTGAACCTGCTACCCTTCTCCAACTTTGCATCTTCACACTAGAACTTGTTGCTGAGGGGAAATGTCAATTTTAGTCAATCATTTGTCTTCAAAATAACTACTGGTGTTTGAATTCAACTCTTCAGGGTTTGTTCTTTTCTCCAGCTAGTTTGAGATTACAAACAATGCTTTAAGAGGATAAAAAAAATAGGAAGAAAGAAGGAAACTATATAGCTTTTCTATCCAAAAACACATGAATTAGACGTTCCAACGGCTGGCAACCCACTCCAGTACTCTTGCCTGGAAACTCCCATGGACAGAGGAGCCTGGTGGGCTGCCATCTACGGGGTTACACAGAGTCGGACACGACTGAAGCGACTTAGCAGCAGCAGTAGCAACAAACGTTCCAACACAGTGAGCTGTGCCTTAAGCAGAGTTTTCATACCAAGGCACTTTCCTCTATACCACATATACACACCCACGACTCTTCAAATGCAAGTGTCTACACAGAACTTCCTCCAGGAAAAAACAAAAACCTGAGGCAATGTGTCTTAATAGCCATTTATAGTTTGGTATCTCCAAAGGTTTGGACCTATACTGGCAGTCTAAAACCAAGGCTAGCCCTCAGCACTTTTGTAAAGTAAGCAAACAGGCAATTAGGTTTGGTTTGTTTTGCTGACAGACCTAAAATAAGTAAAATACAGGCAAACTTTTAGCAAATGACCCCTTAATGAGGTTAAAAACTTTTGGAAGCTAACTCTACTTCTACTCAGTTTAGCCTAATAATTATAAAAATTTCAAAAGAATGAACACATTTAGCCATACTGTTTCCCATGGGAAAACTATGATCTTCCCACACAAAGATCCCCATCTCCTTGCTGCTGCTGCTGCTGCTGCTGCTAAGTCACTTAAGTCGTGTCCGACTCTGTGTGACCCCATAGACAGCAGCCCACCAGGCTCCCTCTTCACTGGGATTCTCCAGGCAATAACACTAGAGTGGGCTGCCATTTCCTTCTCCAATGCATGAAAGTGCAAAGTGAAAGTGAAGTTGCTCAGTCGTGTCTGACTTAGCGACTCCATGGACTGCAGCCTACCAGGCTCCTCCGTCCATGGGATTTTCCAGGCAAGAGTACTGGAGTGGGTTGCCATTGCCTTCTCCCCCGCATCTCCTTAGCTCTCAATATTTTATCCACCAAGGAGTCAGAATGGTATACAGTTTTGAAGTCATACAGATCCAAGTTCAAGTCCGATATATTTTATAACACAGACTAGTCTTGATCTCAGTTTCTGCATCTTCAAAATGGAGTTGGTAATCTTGCAGGAGCATCATGAGTGTTTGGGGGATGTTTTCTCCCCACTTACTTGCCTTTGCCCAGAGGGAGGATATGACCTCTCTCTCTCTCCAGCAAGAAGATGACTATTGGGTGGAACAAATACTGTCTTCAAGTTGGCAAATTCAACAACAGCATAAAGGGTCTCCTGCAGGGAAATTTTCAGTAGGTTCTGTGATACAGCAAGAATTAAAACACAAAAGTCAATACCTGTGGCAGAACAAGACCTGGTTTTGTATGGGAATAGGGCGATGCAACAGACATGAACTTGGGCAAACTTCGGGAGGTGGTGAAGGACAGGGAGGCCTGGGCACTGCAGTCCATGGGGTTGCAGAGAGTCGGACAACAACAGGGTGACCAAACAGCAACAGCAGGATGGACGTTTATGTACTGTCATGAGGTCATCCCTCAGTGCCATCCTAAATTAACCCACAGTTGTGGGCTACTTTAATTTTGTGGGGACTTCACCCTGCCAAGACTGACAAAAGCACCAAATTTCAGGCACACATCTGTTCGCTGGTTAGATAAGAAAACAAAACAAAGTAACCTTAAGCAAGTTCAGGATATCATTCTTGACAATCCTCAAATCTGGTTGGATTTTGTAGGTGGGAGTCACTCTCCAAGAAGCTCTACATCCTGGTAGCCAATGGGACCTGACCCTGCGTATATACCACAGTGCCCAGCACATCATAAGTGTTTGATAAATAGTTTTAAATGTACTAGCTAACTACTGATTGAACAAACTATTGCAGCTTTCCCGCCTCTAATCTTGGGTCAGTCAGTTCAGTCACTCAGTCGTGTCCGACTCTTTGCGACCCCATGAATCGCAGCACGCCAGGCCTCCCTGTCCATCACCAGCTCCCGGAGTTCACTCAGACTCACGTCCATCAAGTCAGTGATGCCATCCAGCCATCTCATCCTCTGTCGTCCCCTTCTCTTCCTGCCCCCAACCCCTCCCAGCATCAGAGTCTTTTCCAATGAGTCAACACTTCTCATGAGGTAGCCAAAGTACGGGAGCTTCAGCTTCAGCATCAGTCCTTCCAAAGAAATCCCAGGGCTGATCTCCTTCAGAATGGACTGGCTGGATATCCTAGCAGTCCAAGGGACTCTCAAGAGTCTTCTCCAACACCACAGTTCAAAAACATCAATTCTTCGGCACTCAACCTTCTTCACAGTCCAAGTCTGACATCCATACATGACTACAGGAAAAACCATAGCCTTGACTCAGTTCAGTTCAGCTCAGTTCAGTCGCTCAGTTGTGTCCGACTCTTTGTGACCCCATGAATCGCAGCACGCCAGGCCTCCCTGTCCATCACCAACTCCCAGAGTTCACTCAGACTCACGCCCATCGAGTCTGTGATGCCATCCAGTCATCTCATCCTCGGTCGTCCCCTTCTCCTCCTGCCCCCAATCCCTCCCAGCATCTAGAGTGCATATAATAGCATTGTACAAGGATGTTCATAGCAGTTTCATGCAAGAATGCTTATTTAAAATACCCAAGAATTGGAAATAAGCCAAATGTTCATCAACAGGTGAATGAATAAACATATTGTAGTGTATTTCATTTCACTTTTCACTCTCATGCATTGGAGAAGGAGACGGCAACCCACTCCAGTATTCTTGCCTGGAGAATCCCAGGGACGGAGGAGCCTGGTGGGTTGCCATCTCTAGGGTCGCACAGAGTCAGACACGACTGAAGCGACTTAGCAGCAGTAGCAGTGTATTTAGACAATAGTATACTATTTAGCAATCAAAAGGAACATATTTCTGTTATGTGAAATAACATGATGTCCTGTACTTCATATAAATGAAATAATACAATATGTACTCTGGCTTATTTTGATCAATATAATGATTTTGACATCTATGCTAGGATTGCTAGAGTCAGTTTGCAACAGTTCACAACAACTGACTGTGTATATCTCTTCCCAACTCTACATTCAATGGTGTCACATTGGTAGTTCAAAATTGCCTATGGTGGGAGTATTTATATGATGGAAATTAGCAAATGGACATTAATCTGAGGAGGTGGAGAAACCAAAAAACTGATATTTTATTTCAATCTTTTTTAAGTTAAAAAGATGCGAAAGTCCCAATATCTTTCACTAGCTTATCTTCTGATGTTTGCGCATTCAAACCATCTCTGAAAATGCACCTAGGATCAGTGATCCTACTCTTAGGTGCCTTTTGCATAGTGGACTTAGAGTCTGTACAAACTCTCAGCTCAGCCAAGCTGTCCATACAGGCTGAGTGCCTAATTTGTACCACCATCCTCCAAAAGACTCCTAAAGATCTAAAGACACGGATGTTTCAGACCCTAATCCCTAGTTGTGTGAGCCAGTTCCTTTAGAAGTGGCTTTTGTGTTATGCTTTTGAGGTTAGTAGTGGAAATGTCTTGGTGATGAAAGAAATCACCTTCCTCACTGCTTTGCCTTACCATCCTTCACTGTAATCTCTTCTTATCTTGCTCCTCAAATCCATAATTCTATAACCTAGACCCAAACTTAAGTTCCAGACTTGATATTTACCTTGGCTGTCAGCCCTTGGCTTCTGGAGTCAGATCACTCTAGAGAGCTGTGACTTGATGACACTAAGTATCCACAAGTAGAAAGAGCTTTTTTATCTTTGAATAACTCATCCAGTAAGTCATATCATGAGCCACAGTACAACTTCCCACAGTATTGCTCTGAATAAAAATGCAAATTTCACTAATGAAAGAAATCAAAGATGACATAAACAGATGGAGAGATATTCCACATTCCTGGGTAGAAAGAATCAATATTTTGAAAATGAATATACTACCAAATGCAATCTACAGATCCAACGTGATCCCTATCAAATTACCAATGGCATTGTTCACAGAACTAGAACAAAATATTTCACAATTCATATGGAAACACAAAAGACCCTGAATAGCCAAAGCAGTCTTGAGAAAGAAGAATGAAGCTGAAGGAATCAAGCTCCCTAACTTTAAGTTATACTATAAAGCTACAGTCATCAAGACAGTATGATACTGGCACAGAAAACAGGAATATAGACCAATGGAACAAGATAGAAAGTCCAGAAATAAATCCATGCACCCATGGGTACCTTATTTTTGACAAAGGAGGCAAAAATATACAATGGGGCAAAGACATCCTCTTCAGTAAATGGTGCTGGGAAAACTAGACAGCCACATGTAAAAGAATGAAATTAGAACATCTCTTAACACCACACACTAAGATAAACTCAAAATGGATCAAAGACCTAAATGTAAGACCAGAAACTATGAAACTCTTAGAGGAAAACAAAGGCAAAACACTCGATCACATAAATCAAAGCAAGATCCTGTATGAATCACCTCCTAGAGTAATGGAAATAAAACAAAAGTAAACAAGTGGGACCTGATTAAACTTAAAAGAAACTATAAGCAAAGTGAAAAGACAACCCTCAGAATGGGAGAAAATAATAACAAATGAAAAAACTGACAAAGGATTGATTTCCAAAATATATAAGCAGCTCATATAACTCAATACCAGAAAAAACAAACAACCCAATCAAAAAGTGGGAAAAAAGACCTGAACAGACATTTCTCCCCAGAAGACATACAAATGGCTAACAAACACATGAAAGAAAGAGAAAGATAAATACCATATTCTAACACATATATATGGAATCTAGAAAAATGGTACTGAAGAATTTATTTACAGGGCAACAGTGGAGAAACAGACATAGAGAATAGACTTATGGACATGGGGAGAGGGGAGGAGAGGTTGAGATGTATGGAAAGAGTAACATGGAAACTTACATTACCATATGTAAAATAGATAACAAAAGGGAATTTGCTGTATGGCTCAGGAAACTCAAAAAGGGGCTCTGGATCCACTCCCAGAATACTGGAAATAAAAGCAAAAATAAACAAATGGGATCTAATTAAAATTAAACGCTTCTGCACAACAAAGAAAACTATAAGCAAGGTGAAAAGACAGCCTTCTGAATGGGAGAAAATAATAGCAAATGAAGCAACTGACAAACATCTAATTTGAAAATATACAAGCAGCTTATGCAGCTCAACTCCAGAAAAATAAACAACCCAATCAAAAAATGGGCCAAAGAACTAAATAGACATTTCTCCAAAGAAGACATATGGATGGCTAACAAACACATGAAAAGATGCTCAACATCACTCATTATCAGAGAAATGCAAATCAAAACCACAATGAGGTACCATTTCACACCAGTCAGAATGGCTGCGATCCAAAAGTCAACAAGCAATAAATGCTGGAGAGGGTGTGGAGAAAAGGGAACCCTCTTACACTGTTGGTGGGAATGCAAATTAGTACAGCCACTATGGAGAACAGTGTGGAGACTGCTTAAAAAATTGCAAACAGAACTGTCATATGACCCAGCAATCCCACTGCTGGGCATACACACCAAGGAAACCAGAATTGAAAGAGACACGTGTACCCCAATGTTCATTGCAGCATTGTTTATAATAGCCAGGACACAGAAGCAACCTAGATGTTCATCAGCAGATGAGTGGATAAGAAAGCTGTGGTACATATACACAATGGAGTATTACTCAGTCATTAAAAAGAATACATTTGAATCAGTTCTAATGAGATGGATGAAACTGGAGCCTATTATACAGAGTGAAGTAAGCCAGAAAGAAAAACACCAATACAGTATGCTGCTGCTGCTGCTGCTAAGTCGCTTCAGTCGTGTCCGACTACTAACACATATATATGGAATTTAGAAACATGGTAATGATAACCCTGTATGCGAGACAGCAAAAGAGACACAGATGTATAGAATGGACTTTTGGACTTTGAGGGAGAGGGAGAGGGTGGGATAATTTGGGAGAATGGCACCGAAACATGTATACTATCATGTAAGAAACAAATCGCCAGTCTATGTTTGATACAGGATACAGGATGCTTGGAACTGGTGCATGGGGATGATCCAGAGAGTTGATATAGGGTGGGAGGTGGGGGGCAGGGTTCAGGACTGGGAACTCATGTACATCCGAGACGGATTCATGTCAATGTGTGGCAAAACCAATACAGTAATGTAAAGTAAAATAAAGTAAAAATAAAAATTTAAAAAAGGGGGGGGGCTCTGTATCAACCTAGTGGTGTGGGATGGGGAGGGAAATGGGAAGGAGTTTCAAAAGGGAGGGGATATGTGCATCAGTTCAGTTCAGTCACTCAGTGGTGTTCGACTCTTTGCAACCCCATGAATTGCAGCACGCCAGGCCTCCTTGTCCATCACCAACTCCCGGAGTTCACTCAAACTCACGTCCATCGAGTTAATGATGCCATCCAGCCATCTTATTCTCTGTCGTCCCCTTCTCCTCCTGACCCCAATCCTTCCCAGCATCAGAGTCTTTTCCAATGAGTCAACTCTTCGCATGAGGTGGCCAAAGCACTGGAGTTTCAACTTTAGCATCATTCCTTCCAAAGAACACCCAGGGCTGATCTCCTTTAGAATGGACTGGTTGGATCTCCTTGAAGCCCAAAGGACTCTCAAGAGTCTTCTCCAACACCACAGTTCAAAAGCATCAATTCTTCGGTGCTCAGCTTTCTTCACAGTCCAACTCCCACATCCATACATGACCACTGGAAAAACCATTGACTAGATGGATCTTTGTTGGCAAAGTAATGTCTCTGCTTTTGAATATGCAGTCTAGGTTGGTCATAACTTTCCTTCCAAGGAGTAAGCATCTCTTAATTTCATGGCTACAATCACCATCTGCAGTGATTCTGGAGCCCCCAAAATAAAGTCTGACACTGTTTCCACTATTTCCCCATATATTTCCCATGAAGCGATGGGACCGGATGCCATGATCTTAGTTTTCTGAGCATTGAGCTTTAAGCCAACTTTTTCACTCTCCTCTTTCACTTTCATAAGAGGCTTTTTAGTTCCTCTTCACTTTCTGCCATAAGGCTGATGTCATCTGCATATCTGAGGTTATTGATATTTCTCCCGGCAATCTTGGTTCCAGCTTGTGCTTCTTCCAGCCCAGCGTTTCTCATGATATGTGTATACCTATGGTTAATTCATGTTGAGGTTTGATAGAAAACAGCAAAATTCTGTAAAGCAAGTATCCTTCAGTAAAAAATAAATTAATTTAAAAAAACACAAATTTTCATTTGTATGATTCCTAAGCCATTGCTGTTTTTAATGATTAATAGTTAAATATCCCTTCACAGCTTACAAAATGCTTTCATCTGTTATCTCTTTTAGTCCTCATAGCAATCCAAATAAATAAGTAATATTGTTATTATCCCTAAGTAGATGAGGAAACAGGCAGAAAAGATGTTAAACCTAAGAATCGTTTAGCTATGACCGAGGATCTCAGCCTAGCGCTTCTATTTACCATGTAGGTGATCTTGGAAAACGTGTGGCGGCTTCAGCTTTGTGAAAAGTGTACAGGGATTTCAATCTTATGAAAAGTATATAATGGCTTCAGTCTTTTGAAGTATGCATGCTGGCTTCAACCTTGTGACTTTGAAGCCTCTCCAAGGCTTCAAGACACCTAAATAACTAAAATATCTGATGACAGGCAATATACATTGCCATGACTCTTCCTAAACTTGATTTAAATGGAATTGTAGGGAGGCAGGAGAGAGGTTAGTGATATTTAACTTTATTTCAATGATTTTTATTACAAAATAATGTTTATTTAATCATTAAAAAATAAATCTTATATGACTCTTTACTTCAGTCCCTTCTCTGTGTATCCTTCCAGAAAATGTATTTACAGATACAAGAAGGCTTGCTGTGTCACCGTCCAGGGCTGCCCAAGTACTGCACATGTTGGGCTTTCCCTTCCTGATTCCAGTGTGCTTCTGGAAATCAAAGACATTGCATTACATTTCTAGGAAAGAGGAAACCACATGGGGCAATAAGACGAGACTGGAAAAAATACATGTCACAGCAAAAAGGGGTCACAACTGCTGAACAATCTATACACCATGTGCAGGCAGCTTTTCATGGAAGATTCTCACCAGAGCCATAGTATGGAAACAGCCCAGCAGTCTTTCAGCACAGGCTATGGTGGTATTCTCTGGATGGCCACAGACAGTCTGTACTGGCAGGCTCCCACAGGAGTCACTGCTGCCTGCGACTGGCAGTACCTTGCCGTCTGCACTGGTAACTCTGCTGCACCACATATCATTCCTACAAATCCAGTCCCCTCACTGCAGGTCCCACCAACCTCTTTCAGAGTCCCTTCCCACTCACTTTTCTTCCATCTCTACTATCGCAAGTGAATCTCAGTTGCTTGTGTCCATCGTTTAGCTCTCTATTGGGTCATTCCTCATTTTCTTATTGATTAATAAGCATTCTTTGCCTATTAATGGAATTTGTTTCTTTTTCCCACCTTTACTGAAGTTATTCGTCCCCAGTATTTTTCTCTTAACTTTTTAAGTAGAGACTTTTTTTCCTTTTCAAAAGTCTTCAGTTTTCACTAGTCAAATGTGTCTCTTACTTTATGGTGTCTAGATTTTGTGTCAAGATACAAAAAAGACTTCCTTGTTTTAATTTTCTAAATTATTTTGTCCAGTGTTTCTTACAGTTTGTATTAAGAAATTTCATGTAAAAAGATTTATTTTTTACATTCAATATTTGATAGGTCCACAACTTATTTCAGCTATGGAGTAAGTTAGTGATACAACTATTTTCTGATAGTTAGCCAAAACTCCAACATTTTTGCTGAATAATGGATATCTGTTCCTCTAACTTGAAATTCCAACACACTACATTCCTTATACATTCGAGGCAATTTCTTGACTTTCATTTCTATTTCTTTGGCCTGTGTAGTTTCAAAGTTATAAAATTGCTATAACTATAATCACAGCATTCCTGGCCCCATCCCTGATTTTTAGTCTTTTGCCTCATAATTTGCTGGTTCTTTCTCTATCTCAACCCCATGATAAACTTTAGTATCTTTTGCATGATGTCTGACCTCAGGAATGCAGCAAGAAATGGAAAATGAGAGGCTAGTTCCTGCTAATGAGATATCATATAGACTGCAGACCTTGATCCACAGACTGTAATTAGTTTCCTTCATTTTTATAGTAGGTTTTTATACTTTCTACAGTATAGCAGGCCTGGACTCACAATTGAGCATGGCCAATCATTCACCAGCCAGTCTTAACACGTGATTTAATTGCTCCTTCAGTTGTTGGCAAGCAAGGGGCCCGTACGAAACCAGCTCTAAGCTAGTCTATAGGCAGCAGGGAAACCTGGATACGTTGCTCCTGCCACTGCAACACTGGTGAGCAGCACAGTGAATGTGAGAGGGAACAGGCAATGAATACTACATTTGCCGTTTAGAAAACATAGGGCTAAGAGAAACTACACTCCTTTTCTCAACTCCAAGGCAAGCAACCAAAGTCATTTCCTTGTTTCCTATGTTAAAGGGCAAATAAATGGACTACTCAGAATGGCTTTGTATTCAGAATGGCTTAAACCAACTTGGAGTGGAGGAAATGGAGAATTTGACTTGCACACTCCTAAGTAGGTCTGGTGTACATTTACTAGGAAGTTATCTCCTTCCCCACTATGGAGAACACTTACAGTTATTGCAATAATACAGTTTTACCAACTAGATTTCTTTTTTTAGAAAAAATATAAAATTTGGCTTTTGTTATGAAGTGTGGTTGGAAAATCTCATTGTGAACTCCACCTCGAAGGTGATTCTGCAAGTTCTAATCTAAAACTGGAAAAAAAATATTCAGAGTAGGAGCAAATGGCACATCTGCACAATGGAAGCAAGATGCCTTCCCCAGGCTATAGTCTTTATCTGTGAAACTGAAGCATCCAGTCACTCATGTTGTTATGAACTACCAAAACTAGGGCTGCTTTCCCGACACCAAGCAAAGTTTTATTTGGGTTTTCTCATCACAGTGAAGTGAAAGTTTAAAACCAAATGCTTCTATTCTCCTCTTCTTCTCTGACACATACAGCCTAAACAATATTCAAATAATGCCTCTCAACTTCAAGGCATCTGTTGAAGTTGGGACACTTTGCATATAAGACCCCTCTAGACTGCTTCTCTTGGTCTTAGGAATGGATGTCAGGAAAACTTTTGATCTCAGACGACAGCCAGGCTCCAAGGTGGCAGGCGTGCAATTGCTTCAAGTGGGAAAAAGACTACTTTCTCTTTTGTCAGCTCCACTGAAGCAGAAATTGGGAGGTTGTGGGGGTCTTATCAGAGAAGGAAATGGCAACCCACTCCAGTGTTCTTGCCTGGAGAATCCCAGGGACGGGAGAGCCTGGTGGGCTGCCGTCTACGGGGTCGCACAGAGTCGGACATTACTGAAGCAACTTAGCAGCAGCAGAGGCAGCAGGGGTCTTATGCCATTTAAGCTAAGATCTAAGGTAATATCAATCTCAAATTTCTTGATTTGTTCAATGCACTGAAAGGCAAGTTCTACTCTGTTCACTAATAGAACAATAGAGAGTACACAGGCATAATTTCTTGATAATGACAGGCTTTTTGTAATCCTATGGCTTCCCTAATAGCTCAGTTGGTAGAGAATCTGTCTGCAATGCAGAAGACCTGTGTTCGATCCCTGGGTTGCGAAGATCCCCTGGAGAATAGAAAGGCTACTCACTCCAGTATTCTGGCCTGGAGAATTCCATGGACCGTATAGTCCACAGGGTCGCAAAGAGTTGGGCACAACTGAGAGAATTCCACTTCAGTTTTGTAATCCTTGGACAAACATTACATGAGTTCTTCCCTTGCTGCCATATGTATAAGAGACATATACATATCTTTTGAAAAGAGACTTACAGATCCACTCCTAGTACTTCACAGTTGTGGTCAGTTTACTAACTTCAAAGTAACATTAAGAGTCCTAAGATACACATGCCCTTTAACCCAGTAATTTCACTTCCAGCATTTTATCCAAAGTGCAAAGTTAGTAAGTCAAAGAAAACAAAAATTATATATGTCAAAAATTATTTCTAACAATAAAAAAGGAAAAAACTAAAATTTCCAACAGTTATTTAACTGTTGAACTATAGGACAAATTATTACACAGCTGTAAAGAGAATGTTTTCAAAGACTAATCAATGATATAGAGAGATATGTACCGAAACAAATGTATTTATTAAAATATTTACAGAGTATCTATAAATGCATAGTGTTCATTAAAAGTTCAATATATAAATTCAACTTTCCCCTAAGTCCCCTCAATTTATTTACAGGAGGACTCATTATCCAAGGGCTCTTTAGATCTTTTTTTAAAAAAATATCCTTTATTTGGCTTAATAGATTGTTTGCAGCTTAAATTTTTTTTTTAATTGAAGTATAATTGATTTACGATATTATGTTAGCTTCGGGTATACAGCAAAGTGATTGGGATATACATATACAAATATATATATTCTTTTTCTGATTCTTTTCCATTGTAGTTTATTATAAGATAGTGAATATAGTTCCCTTTGGGGATCATTAGCTCTTAACTTAAAAGTTACAGACCCTCAGGCTTCCATCTGCTGAATACCCCTTGACGTGAAAAGTGATAGTTGTTCAGTTGTGTCTGACTCTTTGCGACCCCATGGACTGTAGCCTGCCAGGCTCCTCTGTCCATGGAATTATCCAGGCAAGAATACTGGAGTGGGTTGCCATTCCCTTCTCCAGGCGATCTTCCTGACCCAGGGAAGGAATCCAGGTCTCCAGTATTGCAGGCAGATTCTTTACCATCTGAGCCACCGGGGAAGCCCCTTAGGAGAACTCAAAGAGCACATAGATTCTCCAAGATGAAGACCATGGGCAGGGCCCAGGCTGGGGTGGATGCATGTGCCTTTTCCCTCTTAGCCTGGAACTCCCTGCTCCCTTGTAGCAATCAGGAACTGTGAATGGCAATGAAACAAAGAAACAGCTCCTCAGGGCTCCAGCAATCACTTTACAGAAAATGGCCAGAAATTCCACATATGACTTCTGCTTTCATCTTATTGATAAGAAGTTTGTCATATGGCCACATTCAGCCTCAAGGGAACCTGGAAATATATATTATAGTTGGATGGCCATGTACCCCAGAAGAAGAGCAGAATGAATTTTGAGGTCTCATTATATACGATAAGAAATAGAAAACAAAGGAAGGAAATATACCCATTCATGGTGGCCATCTCTAGTATGGTTTGGTGTAATTTTTCTCTTTCCACTTTCTAAATTTTCTAAACTTTCTACAGTTGTTATCTATTTCATTCATAAGATAATGATAAACATTATTAATTTAAAAGAAAAAAGACTAGAAATTAATATTCTGAAATATTATCAGAAGTCATCTTTGAAAAATGATACTATGTGTAATTTTTTCTTTATATATTTTCTAAATTTTTTATAATCTATTTGGAGTCTTAGAAAGTAGTTCACCAAATGTCTTAGATCCTACAGGGGCAGGTAGAAATAGTGTTACGGCCTATATTTGGGTTTCACACATGGTCACAGTTACAGTGTTCTTCTGTCAGAGCCCTCTGTTTTCTTTGTTTTAAAATAGAAAGTAAGCCTGTTTGTGTATCACTCTCAGTAAAATGGTGAACGACATGAAATTTTTCAACCCTACCCCCAAAGCTACCGTGTTAAGCAATTAGTCTGTTCAGTTCTAGAATGGAAGCTATATTCAACTGCTAACTAGTTTCCTTCCTAGTAGATTACAGCTCTCCCCATCTACATAACAACTTCTCACCTCCCTGCTCAGCTACCCTCTTGGAGTTTTGCTGGCTCTTCCAGCCTCATACTTAGCGTATATGTGTTACATTCCAGTAGGTTTATCTCACTGAATTAAGTCCACCCCCACTCACCCACCCTGGTTTGTCTGTAGAAGGCTCAACATGTCATCTTTTCCAGTATAATGAAATTTCAATGGGACATTTTTGAAGACCTGAAGAAATAAATTCTGCATAATCAAACCATAGAGACTGAAAGAGTAAGAAATTAAAATATTAGGGAAGAAATAGGATTCTCCCAGTAACATTTAAACCATACAAGTAACACTTTGCTCAAAGACAACTCTGTTTAGGAGCTGTACAACAGAGAAAAATTAAGGAAAGCAAACTTCAGAGAAAGAAAACAGTAAGCATCAGTACAGGGGAAATGTTATAAAATTGCAAAATACTTCTATTTTTTTCGCTTTTTGCTTACCTTCCTACACCTGGAATACTACACACCTGAACATCACAGGAAATCCAAATATCATTACAAAAAAAAAAACCCCACTAATAGAAACATCATCTCTCAGTATTTATGAGAACAAAAACTCGACCTTGAATTTTCAGGGCACAGCTGATATGGTTCACAGTATGGCATTTTACTTTGTGAGTCCTACCAGATGATTTAATTGAAATAGGAATATGTATTTATTTAAACGCGTGTATCAGAATCACTCTGCATTAGGGATACTGAGCTCCTAGATAACTGGTGTACACCTTCGCGGGGTACCTGACCTATGTCATGGTTGATTACACAGGGAAGAAGGAAGAGAGGAGAGATGATGACAAATAGGAATGTAGCCATGTTTCACTTCTTATCTTACATTAAAGTTCCAAAATATCTCCTTTCTTCTCCATTTCCCACCTACAAAACCCACTGACTGCTCTACTCTAGCTCATTTACTTTCTCCTTCAATTGTTCTGCTGATACTATAACTCTTTTGAACTTCACAACGTTGTAATTCCTAATCATTTGCTGTGGCCCACTCCAGTGTTCTTGCCTGGAGAATCCCAGGGATGGGGGAGCCTGGTGGGCTGCCGTCTATGGGGTCACAGAGAGTTGGACACGACTGAAGCAACTTAGCAGCAGCAGCAGTCCTTATTTCCTACAATTTTTCTTCTTTCTCCCCTGAGAAACGTAAATTACATTGATTCCTAACAGCTGTTCTGCATCTCTTTGTAAAGACTGAGACAAAAAATCAGCTAAATCTGACACATTTATCTGCCAAATTATCCTGGGATTTTGTATTTATAACTACTATTTTATTTATAACATAAAAAGAGTAAGTTTTTATTTATTTCCCTAATTCCAGGTTTCATTTTTGTCCCCTAGACTACATCTATGAAATGAAAGTGAAACTTAGTCACACAATTGTGTAGAACTCTGCAATTCAATGGATTGCAGCCTGTCCCTCCCCTCCATCCAGGGAATTCTCCAGGCAAGAGTACTGGAGTGGGTTGCCATTTTCTCCTCCAGGGGATCTTCCCAACTCGGAGATTGAACCTGGGTCTCCTGCATTGCAGGCAGATTCTTTACCAACTGAGCCACTAGGGAAGCCCCATCATCTATGAAATACAATAGACAACTAAGATAGAGGTAGATACCTTATAATTTAAAAAAAAGAAAGAAAGATGAAGAAGAGGAGGAAGGGGGAAACTTACCTGAAACACCCAGAAACTCAAGGATTTGTAGAATAATCTAAAGATTAGTGCCATCTTTGTAGACACAGCTTCTTACAGTCCCTAACCCTTTAACACTCTCCAGGTCTTAGAGCTTTTGGACTTCTGAATTAGGAATTATGTTTGTATTCCTATCAATAAATTCCCTTGAAAATGTTAAACTTGGCAATTGTGCTAGCTAAAGTCATCACTGTCTAGAAAACATTCTAACAATAGCCTTTGTTGCAGTTTATCTTTAGCATGAGTTAATATGCTAGGTCACCACCAGTTTTTGACTGAACTAGGAATCCTTTCTTTCTAGCAAATGGGTCTTCCAGGAGAGAACAGCATATCCAGAATGACATGTTTGATGTTATTAAAACAGATTTCTTTGTTTTACTAGAGCCCACATCCATTGTCTCCCATAGGAGACATTGTTCTCTCCAAAGGAAAACAGTCCCCATTGGTTCCAGGGGACAGAAAAGCAGAGAGCTTAGATGGGAATGAGGCTAAGCCATTTAAATGGTAGCCTCCTTTCTAAAACAGAAAGAAAGCATCATTGCTATTTTTTTATAATAAGGAGGAGGCAAATTCTTGATATAAATTTTGCAAATATGTGAACTGATAATAAATTGTTAATCAGGGCTAAGATTTTTTTAAGATAAGCTCTATGAAATTATGAATACAGAACATGTAGAGGAATTTAGTTGCTATTGCCATCTGGAAGGCAAACTTGGAAGGTCAAAGACATCTAAGCCTGGAAAAATGTAGATGAGGCAATACGATGAATAGCTGCTCCTTTTGCAAATGCTGTTGATTTTCTTAACAACCAGCAATTGTAGACTTTTTATTGGATGCTTTCTTAATCATTGTTTATAGCAGAATACAGTAAAAGACTCTAAATATGCAGATGGGTTTTGGAACAGTAGATTTTAAGGGGGAAATGTCAAATTTTTAAAATAAATCTGAAGAGGGAACATACCCAGGATAATTCACTTTGACCTTCAAAACTAACTATACATTCTGAAATAAAATAAAGTTCACATTGGCTTCTGTGTATTAAATGCTGCCTACATTCACATGGCCCTAATACAATAAGATTAAAAATATTCTATCACTGTTTATCCTTTGTGATCAGTTGTTTATCCCGTGTTAAACAAATATTGTGGGAAGAATAGATGGGAACAGGCTCCAAAACCGTTCCTTGGATGCTCATCAACAGAAACACAGAGAGACAGCCGAGCTCAGAACTTGGACAGATAAAATCCAACAGGAAAACCAAAAGAAAACTGACTAGAATTTTAAATCTTTTAACAATGAATAGAGTCGTGGGATTACTGGTATCAGTGCAAACCTGATGCTGCGGAAAATAACTTTGGATTTTTTTTTTATTCCAAAAAATAAATATATCAACTTGACTTTCCAAGGAGATCTTTAATGATACATGTGCCAAGGAAATGTATGCATGTATATATATAATGTGTTTTATATATAGTCTTTTTTGAAAAAAAGCAAGAGAAAAAAAAAACATGAAGAACATATAACATATGGCATTCCCTATCGCCTCAGCTGGTGTTTGCCATTTCCTGCTTGTAACTTTCTTAATTTTACATCTTCTCCTCAATTTCAATATACTAGACATTTTAATCAGATTTGCAAGCTGGCCTTCCCAGTTTCTTCATGTGCTGCTCCAGCTCCTATTAATCTTTTCAGTTATATGACAGGCCTATTTGATTTGAAGAAAAGCTAATAATTACAATGCCTAGGGCGTCTTCATGAATAATCAATAATGTGCTCAATGTGATGTGGCTGTCTGGGAAGCTACGCTCAGATGCAGAAAGCAATCAAATAAAAATGTATTCTAACATTTTAATCAAATTTTATGAGATGAGTATACGTGATGTTAGTGAAAGTAAAAACCAATGAGTGGCATGCAGGCAGCTGATGAAACAAAAAATATAACTGACTTTGAGTAGCTTAAGTATTGGCCCTTGGAGCTGGGTCTCAATTTTGTTAACTTCTGGCCCCAGCTAAAGCCAGGCCACATAATAAAGCAGTTCTCTTTCAGAAAAACAGGGAAGCAAAACTGGCCATTTTGCCTCAGGGAAATGGACTGTTATGTCCACTGTCCAAAAGCAACTAACAAGGAGTTCCAGGGCTCTAGGCTAGCTGATGCTGAAGCTGAAGAAGCTCCAACACTTTGGCCACCTGATGCAAAGAGCTGACTCACTGGGAAAGACCGTGATGCTGGGAAAGATTGAAGGAGGGTGGAGAAAGGGGTGACAGAGGATGAGATGGTCGGATGGCATCATTAGCTCAATGGACATGAGTTTAAGCAAACTTCAAGAGAGAGTGGAGGACAGGGAAGCTTGGAGTGCTGCAATCCATGGGGTCACAAAGAGTTGGACACGACTTAGTAACTGAACAACAGGCTGGCAAAACCTTCCTCCCCAGTTTCAAGGTCAAAAGTGAAAGCAAACCAAAACAAAGCAAAAAGTGAAAGCCATTCAACCAATTCTAGAATAAATGCCAAGTTGTTCTTAACGAGAAATCAGAGTTACTGGGAAATGTTAGCAATTCAGAGTGATACTCCATTCCAAGCATCTTGCTGCTGCTGCTGCTGCTAAGTTGCTTCAGTTGTGTCCAACTCTGTGCGACCCCATAGACAGCAGCCCACCAGGCTCCCCCGTCTCTGGGATTCTCCAAGCAAGAACACAGGAATGGGTTGCCATTTCCTTCTCCATCAAGCATCTTACTGCAGCCCTAAGAGCTACAGAGCTCTTACAGTTTACTTCAGCAATTACTCCAAAGAGTATAGCTGGCAAATGCATAGAGCAACCCACTCGAAACACATTCTATCAGATGCTGGCAGCAATGTCTAAGATTAGGGAATATTAGTTAAGGAATTAATGTGATCAGCCAATGCTCAGTTGCTCAGTCATGTCCAACTCTGTGACCCTATGGATTGTAGCCCACCAGGCTCCTCTGTCCATGAGATTCTCCCAGCAAGAATACTCTAGTGGGTTTCCATTTCCTCCTTTGTAATCCGCCAGGGCTTGATGTTAGGTTTTCCAGAGGAATTCTGAACTAATTTCTTAAAAGCATATATACCAGGCTCCCCCGTCCCTGAGACTCTCCAGGCAAGAACACTGGAGTGGGTTGCCATTGCCTTCTTCAATGCATGAAAGTGAAAAGTGAAAGTGAAGTAGCTCAGTCGTGTCTGACTCTTAGCGACCCCATGGACTGCAGCCTACCAGGCTCCTCCGTCCATGTGATTTTCCAGGCAAGAGTACTGGAGTGGGGTGCCATTGCCTTCTCCTATGTATGTATATATATATATAGGAATATATATATGGGAGGCAGGAATTCCTCCCATTTTCTCAATGTCACTAATTAAGGTGGTTATTAGAGAGCTGGGATTTCACATTATTCTAAATATCCCAGCATGTGTGATTTGCAAACTCACCCTAGCATCCTAGCACCTTCTTAGTGTACCTCCTCACGAAATTTTCTAATGGAGAATATGATTGATTACCTCTTCACAAGTCCTTCTCCTCATGAGGATGATCAGGTTTTAATGCGAGTTTTACAGATACTACTAGAGAGATTTATAAAATTTGAGAAGTGGGAGATAAGATTAAAAAAAAAGATACACAACCAGTTTTGATATAATTTCCATTGAATCATCTGGCCTTTTTCTACAAATATTTATTTATTTATTTGAATGCACTGAGTCTTAAGTAGTCTTAGCCACTGGACTACCAGGAAGTCCAGATTATCTAGCTCTTGATATAAAATTTCATACACCAAAGTGTGAATCCTCAAATGCAGAACCAGGACCCCATATACCAAACAGCACAGACATACTTCTTCAGTTATAGAAATTAAAACTCTCTTCTGGTTACAAACCTCCTATTTAGATCTTTTAAATTTTTTAAACTTACTCATTAAAAGAGCTTTCATTACCTTATGTCAATGTAAAATTAATTTCTCTACAAAACAAATCAGCAGACAAATTCAAAATTAAAACATCTGAGAATCTCACATGGATCAGAGTTCCAAAACTGGTGGCTGTAATTAAGACTAGAGGTGTCAGAAAGAAATTTTAAGGCAAGAGAATCTTTAAATCTGAAAGAAATCATGCCTGAATAATGCTAGATATAAGCATTTACATTAGCAAATGAAACAGGCACAAGGATAAAAATGACACAGTTAAGGAAGACTAAAACTCAGCCCGTCCTCACATATAATTCAATATTTCCATTCCTTACTCTAAAGCCTTACCCTAGCCTAAAGAATTCATAGGAAACTAAGACCTATGGCAATTAGGTATAACCATCTGTAAATCACCCAGAAAATGATTGAAAGTGTAGAATCAAAAGACTGACAAGAAGGAAATTTTATGATGAGAATTTACAGCATTCGAGGGAAAAAAAAGCAGTGAAGCCAGATGTCAAAATATGTATTTAGTGACTCATAAAATTTCATTGCCCCAAAGTGAAAAAATGAATACCACAGTTAGGCAACATTTTCAGCAGATGCCCCTAAAATACTTCTAACTTTAAAATAGTTCTTTAAATCTTCTTGAAGTGCTTGCTATTCACTTATATTTCTTTTCATTTATTAGCATTTTTTTTACCAGTGTCCTACAGAATTAAGGACTGGATCCAGGAGAAAAATCAAGGTAAACTGAACTTCAGGTTCATCATACTCTGCTTCAGTTCAGTTCAGTTCAGTTCAGTCGCGCAGTCGTGTCCAACTCTTTGCGACCCCATGAATCGCAGCACGCAGGCCTCCCTGTCCATCGCCAACTCCCAGAGTTCACTCAGACCCATGTCCATTGAGTCCGTGATGCCATCCAGCCATCTCATCCTTGGTCATCCCCTTCTCCTCCTGTTATCCACATGTAATTCAAACATGTCATCAGCGGGGATAAGCTGGGGAATAAAACAAGAGAAGGAAAGGGATCCATTTTAATCATATCCTTCTCCTCCATCTTTATAAAAGGCAATGGACAAGATGTACCTCTTACATTTACTGTTTTAACATTGTTTCAAAAATCCCGGCTCTTTAAAAAAAACCTGGCTTCCCTGATAAATCAGTTGGTAAAGAATCCACCTGCAAAGCAGGAGACCCTGGTTCGATTCCTGGGTGGGGAAGATCTGCTGGAGAAGGGATAGGCTACCCACTTCAGTATTCTTGGCCTTTCCTTGTGGCTCAGCTGGAAAAGAATCCGCCTGCAATGTGGGAGACCTGGGTTAAATCCCTGGGTTGGGAAGATCCCCTGAGAAGGGAAAAGGCTACCCACTCCAGTATTCTGGCCTGGAAAATTCCACGGACTGTATAGTACATGGGGTCGCAAAGAGTCGGACATGACTGAGCGACTTTCACTTTCACTTAAAAACCTGAAAAACATTGGAGAATCTGAAGAAAACACTAGGCATGAGAAGACTCTCCCCAACCCCTCAACCCCCAGAAGACTTTAGATCCAGGTAAAAGTGGAGACCCAGGAGCCAAATCTGTCCACAGGTGTGTTTTGTTAACCAGGATGCCTTTCCATGGAGCAACTTTGCGACCCCATGGATTGTCGCCCACCAGGCTCCTCTGTCCATGGACTTCCTCAAGCAAGAATACTGGAGTGGGTTGCCATTCCCTTCCTAGGGGGTCTTCCCAATCTAGGAACTGAACCCTGGTCTCCTGCCTTGCAGACAGATTCTTTACCATCTGAGCCACCAGGGAAGCCCTTCCATAGAGCATCATTCCTCAGTTGCCAAAACCCCCACCACCACATATCATATTTCACAGAAGCATTCACAATTTACTTTTTTAAAAAACTGGAGGATAATTGCTTTACAATTCTGTGCCAGCCTCCGCCATACAACAATATGAATCAGTCACAAGTTTACATATATCCCTCCCTCCTGAGCCCCCCACATACACAATTCTCATCTATTACTCACTGTACACATTTCAGATTTTGACCCCTTCAAATGAAGATTTATCTTCATGCTTTCACATGAATTTAATCTTAAAGTCTGTCACCTAGAACAATATTCACTAGGTAATTCAGTTCAGTTCAGTCACTCAATCACGTCAGATTCTTTGTGACCCCATGGACTGCAGTACACTAGGCTTCCCTGTCCATCACCAACTCCCGGAGTTTACTCAAACTCATGTCCATTGAGTCGGTGATGCCATCCAATCAGCTCATCCTCTGTCGTCCCCTTCTCCTCCCACCTTCAATCATTTCCAGCATCACGGTCTTTTCAAATGAGTCAGTTCTTCACATCAGGTGGCCAAAGTATTGGAGTTTCAGCTTCAGCATTGCTCCTTCCAATGAATATTCAGGACTGATTTCCTTTAGGATGGACTGGTTGATCTCCTTGTTGTCCAAGGGACTCTGAAGAGTCTTCTCCAATACCACAGTTAGATTATCTAATACATTTCTGCCTAGATTTTGGCATATCAGAAACATCAGAAGGGCTTCTTACACATATAGATGCCTAAACCCCATCCCTGATCTACTGAATCTAAGGGTGGAGGTGGGGTTGGGGTGGGTGAGTGGAAATAGTCTAAACATCTACACAGGTGGATCTGATGAGCTGCGAAGGTTACAAACCATTTCTTTATTATATTCAGTAATGAAGAACTCACTGCCTCCCAACAGATTTTTGGATAACAGTGTAAGAAAGTTCTTTCCTCAGGGAAACCTTAGTGTTCAGACTAGAGATGAAGAAGTGTTACCTGCCTCTTAGCCTGGGGTAGTGTGACAGTCTATCAGAGAGCCTTGTCAAAACTTGCAGAAGTTTGTTACAGAAACTATTCTCCACTTTTCCACTTCCAGCCATATGTTTCATTCCCTACCGGCTCCGTTTTGAGAACATATTCCACCTCTATGCCCATATGAAAGCTGAAGCTACCTATTCAGGTGTTGCAGCTGTCACTAACAATATCCTGGTGATGGGATGAAATAGATTTTGCTTCAGAAACTATGAAAAGAAATCCGGTGTGCAAAAATGACACGTTATGAAATGATGAAGTACAACATCTGGCTCCAAAGTGAGTAATACAGGTGCCATTAAGGAGATAAACAGGAAGCTTCTTTAGTAAATAGCAAAGTTAAATTTCCAGGTGATTTTGAACTTTCTCTACAGGTGTTGGAGAGATTAATTCTCATGCCTATTTATCAATTCAGTCAAAATAACATTACAATGGATTTCACCAGGTGTTTGGTTGAATTAGGTGAAAGAGCTGGTTATTATAACAAAAATTCACTCACATGATTGTCAATAGAAATTTACCAGCTATGTGTCAAAAATATGTTATTATAATACTGTCAAAACTGCACAGCACTTTACATCTTTCAAAGCACATGCTCACAAATAATCTCTTCAAAACTTTAAAGAAATCTTGAAATCCATATGATAGATGAAGAAACAGAGGCTTCTGTCAAAAATTTACTCAGTAAGGATCAGAACCTGCACAAATCCCAGATTTCCCACATCTAAGGATGTGCTCAAGGCTGGAGACTAGATTACAAAAGTAAGATAAAACAACAACGAACGTTTATCTAACCATGATTCTAGAAAATACATGATCGAACAGGACAAAATGCGGTTAAGAAAGAAAATGTGAGAAACATCTATCTCTGACTGCTTAGGGGATGTGCCAGTTTTCAAATTGAACTCTAAGATATTATTGATGGTGTAAACATCTACAACCAGTCCTCAGGCCCCTCAGGAGTCAGTTGTCAAAGGCACAGATGTAGCTCAGGGAACAGAGGAATGAGGCCACCTTACAGGTATATAGCCCTTTGAACAGTCACACTGAAGAGATGAGACCAATTTCCCTGCCGGTAAATACTGGCTGGGGAGTCTTAGACACAGGAGCATGTGAGGAAATAACATGTGAAGTACAGCTGAAAGGGCTCTATAGGGACTTCCCTGGCGGTCCAGTGGTTAAGAATCTGCCTTACAATGCAAGGGACACAAGGTCAATCCCTGGCTGGAGAACTAAGATCTCATATGCCATGGAGCAAAGATCCTCTATGACACAACTTAGTCCTGTGTGCCATAACTAAGACCCAATGCAGCCAAATAAATAAATATTAAAAAAAAAAAAAAAAAAAGAGCAGCAGGGCTCTGTAAACCTCAGCCACAATAATACTGGTGGTCAACCATGATGGGAGATAGAGCTAAAGTCCAAGACAGATACTCGACTCAGTAAATAAAGAAATTTGAAAATATAGTACGTGTTATGTGTTATTTTGTTATGTGTTATTTTATTCCACCATGTTTGGTTCAGCATGCAAAGTTAAGTCATGGTAAAGTGAGGAAGAATGTCTCTTAAATATCAATATCTTGATGCCCTAAATGATTCAGCACCTGGATCATTAGTCTGAGACAAGGAGAAGCTGACAGTGAAAACAGGGCACCCACTTTATTAAAATGTATGGGGATGAAATTATATATAGAATGACTCCCTCTTCCTACATAATTCCTTGCTATTTAGGACATTTTACTAGAACTCAGCTATGAAATTGTTAGCAGACAGCAAATTTCTTATAGGTATGAACCATATAGTTTCATTTTATTTCACTCTCCAAATTTTATTAATTTTTACATTGATTTTTAGGATCAAGAAACTTATTCAAAATGTTATGTATCCCTATTCTAATATTTCTTAAATATATATTGCTCAGTTGCTGCTGCTGCTGCTGCTAAGTCGCTTTAGTCGTGTCCGACTCTGTGCGACCCCACAGACGGCAACCCACCAGGCTCCCCCGTCCCTGGGATTCTCCAGGCAAGAACACTGGAGTGGGTTGCCATTTCCTTCTCCAATGCATGAGAGTGAAAAGTGAAAGTGGAAGTCGCTCATCGTGCCCGACCCTTAGCGACCCCATGGACTGCAGCCCATCAGGCTCCTCCATCCATAGGAGTTTCCAGGCAAGAGTACTGGAGTGGGGTGCCACTGCCTTCTCCGATATTGCTCAGTTACTTAGTCCTAACTCTTTGCAACCTCATAGACTACAGCTTACCAGGCTCCTCTGTCCATGGAATTTTCCAAGCAAGAATACTGGCTGCTGCTAAGTTGCCTCAGTTGTGTCTGACTCTTATGACCCCATGGACTGCAGCCTACCAGATTCCTCCGTCCATGGGATTTTCCAGGCAAGAGTACTGGAGTGGGGTGCCATTGCCTTCTCCAGGGGATCTTTCCAACCCATGGGTTGAACCCTAATCCCCTGCCTCTCTTGCATTGGCATGCAGATTCTTTACCACTGTGCCACCTGGGAAGCCCGTATATATATATATGTATATGTACATATGGGCTTACACACACACATATATATACACACACACACATATTTCTCCTGGACCAGCTATAAGCCTCTCAGAAAAAGTCTCACAGTCACATGGACCCTGAGCAGTAGAGTAATAACTACAGGAGGTGCTTGACAGGCAGGCGTAGGAGAGCACTTTCTCCCCAAGGGCCAGCACATGGCTGGGTGATCACAGCCATGGGTGTGTGCTGTCATGCTCATGGGCAGTTCACTAAGATTATGGGGGAGGAAGGTATAACAGAGCTGCTGCTAATCCAGGATTTCAGCCAGACTACCAACGTTTTCTCTCACTAGAACTAAGGGGAGGGCCAAGTCAGCAAAAAACCATGTTACAAGGCCAAGGGCACTTCAGAACTCCTTCAGCAAGAATCCAGAGGGCAGGCCAAGGCAAACGTCACTCACTCGTTGCCAAAAGGTTAGTAGCATCTTCTCTCACCCATCTTGAGAAGAAGAAAGAAGGGAAGACTCTTGAGAAGGGGAAGGGAAAGACAAATCCAGGTTTTATAGTACCTGAAGCTTTTACAATATAAAGACTCATGTTCAGGAAAAAGAATGCAAATAGAAATAGAAAATTGCTAGGGTGACTCCCAGGGACTTGGGAGGGTCCCAGGCAAGTGAATCCCGGATGCATAGGCTTCTCTTAAATTCACCCCTGGGAAGGGACCTTGAAAAACTGAGTAATTACAGAGAAGAGACTGTTTTGAACCTGCAGAGAAGAAGGTATGTGTTATTGGCATAGCCAATGCGCTCTGCCATCAGTGGGAATGAGGTCTCCAGAGAACCATGAAATCAATTGTAGGAAATAAAGTGAAAATATGAGTCTTGGTGTGTAAATTTCTACCACCTGCTACATTTTCTATGTTCAGAAATGTAAAAGTTTGTAAATCACTCAAAAAAAAATAAGCTACTGAAAGTCGGATTTGAGTTTTATAGCTGTCTGAGTTTAACCCAACACATGCCCATAACAATGGGGGATATAAACCACTTGAAAACAATAAATGTAAGGATGATTAAGATCACCAGATATATAATTCCCACAAATATTTTTCACTTTTCTCAAAATTGTACTAAAAGCCACTCTAAGACAGTAGGTTCTCAGAGGACACATGAGGTTCACCCTTTTCCAACTACAAAGCTGTGTAAGTCTGGATTTTTAAAAATATACACTTCAACCAAAACAGCATTTCACAACAGATTGAATGCAAGAGCAGACATGCGAATCCAGCTGTCTTCTATTAAGCCACACAAAAAAGGAGATTTTCAAAAATGCAGAACAATGTGAGCCACTGTTCTATTTTTTAAGAAATAATATTTATATGTGAATGTACAATAAATATATGTTACTTATGTTAGAAATAATACGCCCATCATATATTAGTTTTAAGTAAATGCTTAAATTTCTCTAGCTATTAATGTGTTAAATATTAATATAACCCACATAAACCAAAGGTCTTTGGGGTCCTCAACAGTTGTTAAGGGTGTAAAGGGATCCGGAGAACCACTGGCCTGTGAGAACCAAGGCATGTGTTGTATAGCAAGCTTTACAGCAAAGGAATCAACAATAAAATATTGTTCTCCTTTACAGCATTAAGGATAGAGTAGAGAGAAGGAACACATAAATAGCACAGATATCATATTAACAGTGACTTTGGGCCTCAACTTCAATGTCACTCTCTTAGAAAATCTTCCATGACCATCCCCATCCAAAGGGGCCTCCCTCTCCCTCCTCCTCTCCTTCTCTTTCTCATTTGCTGAGTGTACATCTCCTTACCCTATTTCCTTCAGGGCACTTTTTAAAAATCTCTATTTTATGTCTTCCTTCTGTTTTCTATGTGTTTGTTTTCTGTAGTCCCCACTCTTTTCTTGGATTATCTACATGCGTGCATGTTCAATCGCATCTGACTCTGTGACCCAGTGGACTGTAGCCTGCCAAGCTCCTCTGTCCCTGAAATTCTCCAGGCAAGAATGCTGGAATGGGTTGCCATTTCCTCCTTCAAGGGATCTTCCCAATCCAGGGATAGAATTGTATCTCCTGCTTGGCAGGCTTATTCTTCACCACTGAGCCACCTGTGGTGGCTACCTCTCCCCTCAAATTATTATCTACCTCTCCCCTCAAATATCAGTTTCATGCAGACAGGGACCTGGATTATCTTGTTCTATGCTCTGGCCTCAGCACCTTCATAAAGGCCTGACACGTAGCAGGGGCTTCATTAATATTTTCATTCAGTTGACTGAATGAACTAACTGAATCTGTTCAATACTTGTTTCCGGAGCTATAAAATAAGAAAAACTGAGAAATCCAGATAACATTTTAAAAAAATGTGTTACTTGACCTTCTCTGAAATACTAAATGTTTCTTAAATATTAAAGGAGCTACTGGTCTCCCTATAGTTTCTCTTGTGAAGCACTGTGGTCGTGCCCATAGCCAAGGAGATAGGGACCTCTGGTTGAAATATTTTCCATCACTGGAAGATGACACCCAACTGTGTATCCTGGAGAAACCTGCTAGATTGCATCTAAGACTGACAGAACTTTGTTACATATTTATCTCTGACCAGATTTACTCTTGCTTTTTGTATAAATTTGTTCTACTAGCACTAGCCAGATTTGACCAGTGTATCAAACATGCACACACCACACACACAGAAAGAATGGAACTCAGGCCATGATAAACACGTATTTCCATCTAAACAAGAAATTTGTGCTAGAGAAAGGCTGTTAAGTGATAACTCTTTAAGTGTTTTCACCTAGGCAAAGGAAGCTCATCATGCATTTGGAAAGAATGTATGTTATTATGTATGCAACCAGCGTTCCCTTAAGCAGAGAACCTGATCTTTGCTTACAATTGGCTTATGAACAATGTTGTTTGGGTCATTATATTACATCTGGGCCTGTACAGATCTAAACAAGGTAGCTGCTGCAAAGATGTATCATAGTCATGGCATACCGTCCACATCCTCTATCTGCCCCGGCCAACAGCATATAACCATGCTTCGTCATTCAATCATATCCGACTCTTTGTGACCCCCATGGACTGTAGCCCACCAGGCTCCTCTGCCCATGGAGATTCTCCAGGCAAGAATACTGGAGAGGGTTGCCATGTCCTCCTCCAGGGGATCTTCCCAACCCAGGATAGAACCCAGGTCTCCCTCACTGCAGGCAGACTCTCTACCAGCTGAATCCCAGCCAAGAGCATGACCTTGCTTAAATTACTAACCCTTGCACCACAGTGCTTCTACTTGTAAGACATGGATCATAATTCCTGTCCCATGTGCTCCTGTAAGAATGTTGTAAAAAAAAAATGAGATTACTGATAACAAAGCTCTTTGTTTGAAAGGTGCTATTTAAATCACAAGTACTATTATTAGGGCTCTCTGCAATGTTTCAGCTAATGAATGATGCAACAGATGGGACCTAGAAGATGTTTGATACTATTGATATTTCCCTTGGAGTTTTTTCTTCTTCCCACCTCTCTTATTTATTATTTATTAAAATTCTAGCTCTCATCTACATAACAAGAAGAAAATAGAAGGCTTCTGTGTTCGGGCTGAATTTGCAAAGATCACCTTATCCAGGCACTTTAAAAATGTATTATTCCAGTGCATTTTTCCCCCTTGGCGACAAATGTAGCATGTGGGATCTTAATTCCCAGACCAAGGATCAAACCCATGACCCATGCAGGGAAAGTGCAGAGTCTTAACCAATGGACCACAAGGGAAGTCCCCACTGCTTCATTTTAAAATGCACTGAGGTCTTACCAGCAGAAACAACAGACACAACTGGATTAAGATGCTATGGATATGCTAGGATTTCTTTCTTTTCTTTTAAAATCTCTTTTTAGGTGTTTGGGGCTTATAAAATAAAAATTAAAAAAAGATTTTTGAACCCTACCTATACTAAAAATGCTTATCTGGAAGGTATAATGTAAACACTTTAATAGAGTAGCATTAACTACTGGCCAGAGATACACTGAGCATTTACAGTTCAGTGAAGGAGGGGATCAGGAAAACCTGGTAATGAAGGCCCTGCCCACTAGGAAACAGAAGGAGAAGGTTGGAGGTGTGATCTAGCAGGTAGAGGTGTGAAAGCAGAGACACAGGAGGTTTGTAGGCAGCTTGATTCATAGACCCAAGCTCCCAGCAGTCTCCATCGCCTGCTTATTCTCTGCCTAAAATCACCTATGACCAAACCAATTCCATCCTGATTGTGACTGAGTCTTCCTTTTAATACAAGTTATTTCAACAGTTGACTGACTGACATGCTGCACTTTAAGCTGTAAAACACAACTAAGGTGAGAGAGAGAGATGCCTACTAAGCCCCTTTGTGTGCATATGCGTGTTCAGTTGCTTCAATCATGTCCAGCTCTTTTCAAACCCATGGCCTGTATCCTGCCAGGCTCCTCTGTCCATGGGATTTCCCAGGAATGGGTTGCCATTTCCTTCCCCAGGGGACTTTCCCGACCCAGGGATGAAACCTGCATCTCCTGCTTGGCAGGCAGATTCTTTGCCACTGAGCCACCTGATAAGCCCCAAGAAAGACACATTGTTTAGTCCCAGTTTGATTTAACTCAGGCGCCTAAAGGATGCTGTTAAAGCTGCTGAAGCAAGTCTCCAATGAGCAGGCTGCTGCTGGGCAGAACAGGGGAGAAGGAACAGGTTGTGCCTGTTTATTGCTGCTTGGTGTTGATCCCAAATAAATGGATTCTAATTGAGAGGCAGTGTGGCTTCATAGTTTATGACACCCTGAGTGTATGCTAGAAAGTCTCAGGAGGGCCACTTTAAATTAAACCTAATATTAAACTCTGCTTAATTAGCACTGCTATAGTGGATTTCACTTTTTCCTGTTAGGTGAAGAATGTGGTATGCTACAGTTTTCCTGCTGCAAAACACTAAACTATCAGATAGAGGTGAAGAAGTGATTTGGGAACTGAATGACTTGCTGGCGAAGAACCAGACAGGATGGCATTTTACTAATTAAGATGAGTGGTGTGCTAACCAGATGGGAAGAATACAGAGTAGAACAATGGAGAGAAATCCTCAGAATGACACCATTATTTTGGAAACTGTTATGAATCAGATGGGTGCTGGGGGCCTATAAGCAATTCCCAATAAAAATGAGCCAGTCATTCTTGAACATTCTGAGAGTAAAAACATTAAGGCTATTGAGAACCGAAACTTCTGACTTCCTTGTAATTCATCTGTACTTGATGGGGGTATGACAGTAATAGCAGAGGTGGAAAGAGCCCCTGCTTTTGCCAAATATCACTGCCAGTCAGCACACTGCTCTGCCTTTGATCTCACTTAATCTTATCCCTGATGTTTGCTTTTGCTTTGTTCCCATTTATACATAAGCTGTGCAGGCTTTACGCGTTACTTTAAGTTGCTTCGTCGAGTGCCAGAGCCAGAGGAGCCCCTTAGGCTGCCAGTCACCCAATCTGTTGGTGACTTCATTTGCAGCAGACATGGAAGCACAAGATTGGTTGTCTCTGGACTGACCACCAGATACTTGGCCCTGGGCAATACATAAAGTCCATCCGGGGCCAGAGGTGCCTTCACAGATTGATACAGCAACTAGTTGACCCAAAAGAGAGAAATTCAAGCTTGTAGCTTTACCTAAAAGCTACTAAGTGAACCGTCCTACTCAGAGTCTCAAGAGGAAAACTCTGACGTGACCACTGCACAGCTGCCTTCCTCTGCCAATGACAACTACTGTCATCCCATAATAAAGAGATGATTATTCAGCTCTCTGATGTAAGTCAAAACACTCACATCTCCTGCTCACAAGGAGCCAGCATAAAATGGGTACTGAGCTCGGAGAACAGGTGTGTTTGCGCTTGGAGGAAGCAGCTAGGGATATGAAAATGACTTAGCAGCTGGTGAAAAAGAAGACTGAAGCTGTGCCAAGCAAAGGGTGTTTTTTTCCCTAATTATGCAAAAGCCTTAATTTCATTGATCATGTTGTTCTCTTCTTTCTCCATCTAAATAATATAAAATCTATGTAACCACCCTTTGGGGAAGTCAAAAGCATTGCCAGGAACACTTATTAAGGGAATGAGGGTCGAAAAACACTCTTTAGTGGATAACCTTGCTATTTTCTCAGGGTTTGTGAACCATGCTAAGCTTAATTAGAAAAAAATGAAAGATGTAATAAAATGAGATGTAGTCATTAGAGTTGGAAAAAAAGAAAAAAAAACAGCCTAGAAAGAGTAACCTCTGAAAAAAAGATCCAGGAAAACTGAAAGGCTATTTTTTTATTTGTACTGCTGTTTAATTGTTGGCATGCATTCCTTTACTCATTTGACAAACACATATTTTATGCCAGGCATTGAGACATACTTTTAGAATATAAGGATGAAAAGTTTGTTTTCTGCCTCCCACAACAGCACATAATCTAGGGGTGAAAAATTGTTTCACCCTAATTCAGTTGAAGTGGTAGTGCCAGCAGCTGCTTAGACAGAACTTCATTCTAACTGAGAAGGTTAGCCTGACCTTTTCTCTCAAGTGCAAGTTCCAGTTTCTAAAGTTGCAGTTCGGTGTAGTCCTTGTGATGATTTGTAAGAAACTTAACAAATGATTTAAACTGAGATCAAGGACCTTACTCACTCATATACGACAATGCAACCCAGAAGGCTTGCTCCATGATCCTGTAAGTAATCCTATGTGGGCATATAACCCATATACGCTCACCTTCCCAAACCAAATAAGGTTAAAGACCCAAATCAATAAAGTAAGAAACCTCCCCAGCACTCACATTGAAAAGAACAACTGCTTGAAAAATATGTTCATAACATCACTGCCCTTTGCCTCATTTCTTTCCCACTCAAGGAAGCAACATGTGCCAAGAGACCAAGGAGCAGAAGCTACCTTCTGACTCTACAGCTTGTGGTTGTGAACCGACACGACACATCTCTTCACACTGTCAGAAACGGCGTCAGCCGTCCTCAGAGCTGGAAACAGCAGTTACAGGCTGAGGTTCCATGTCGCTCTGTTTGACTTAGAGAGTGTCAATCACTGTGTGGTCTCAGATACATTGACTTGTTCACTGTTTGGTAACATTGCAATGACAATGTGTTTTAAATATATGCTGGAAGGACAATTTAAACACTTGACAGCAGTGAGAGTCAAGACAGACCATATTTTCCTTGCTGAATCTAGTATGCAAGAGAATCTGCACAAACCGCCAGTGTTTTATTGTCATTTACATAGTCTTCAAGTGTAGATGGGTTGCTTAAGCAGGCAATTCGCTAGTTGGTTTTACCTTGAGAGCCTGATAGAGGGATGAAAGGTTACTAGTTGAAGAGAACAAAGAGGACTAGAACCACAGGCGCCAACCCACAGGTTTCCTATTCATTTGCTCATTCTCTGTGCTGCCTCTTTCCTTAAAGCCTGCTCCCACCCCCAGGCTACTGTTCAGAAACTGTCTGCTTAATATGGTCCATGCAACACTTTCAAACCAGTCATCCACTTTTATTAAAGGAAAGGGTCCAAGGAGAATGCAAAGAAAGAAAAAATATAAAACACAGTATGGCAGGATAATTTACTGAAGTATGCTTTATTCTCAAATTACACTTCCATCTTCAGCCCATTTCCAGAAAAAGAGCCACACCATTTAAATTCCTTTGTTGCAGGAGCTCAGTGTTTCCTTTTTGACTTTGTTTGTCAACCCTTAAGAGCTCCTTGAAAGGTATCATGGTATTATGTCATAAGGATGATAGAAAGAAGTTGAGCTGAGAGAGAGAGGGAGTTCCTTCCCCTCTCATTTGGGAAGAGAGGAGCTTACAACCTGTACTGCTTACCCTACATGGAGCTTCAGCAGAGACGATGTCCAAGGCCAGGTGTCACGGCAACAGCAGGATTGGCTGCTTCAAGGAGACACTCACAGGCTTAGACAAATGCATATCAGTGGTGACTATGCGGTCTCTGTGAAATAAAGTAATACAACATTTCTCAGTCACACATATGTATGATTCTAAATTGGACAGTTTCAAATACAAACAAAATAGATTAAGCACATTTGTTAGCAGTACATTTTACTTAAGTGTCTTTTTCTCCCAGGGGTTGTGTGGCTGCTGTTATTTCTTTTTTGGTTATACTTTGTAGGGCAGTGCCGACTTCTCCAAGGACCACGATTCTGTGATCAGAAGACCCAGACTCTATTATCTGGGCTTTGATTCTGTTCTATGGTCTTTAGTTAATTGAACACCATTTTGTGGTTGTCAGTGTTAGGGGACCAGACCAGAGCCATGACAGGCTCGACAGGTTACACTAGGCCTAAGTTTTGAATTCTTGTAAAACCCCCTAGGAAAGTCCCGCTCACCCTAGAATGAAGGGCCTGAGCTACTCCATCTTGTAAAAGAATTCCATCCTGCAAGGTCCCGGGCAAAAGGACTTTGGATGTTACCCAACCTGAGCCCACTGCCCACAGCCAATCAGCCCTCAGATTACCTAACCTAGCCTCACTGTACACGAGCCAATCGGCCCCTAGGCTAAACCTTCTGACTTTACGTCCAGGAGCTTGTGATTTGCCTTGGAAGTAAAAACCAATCAAGAATCTATACACCAATTCTATGGATGGAAGTAACCAACCAGTTGTCTGTCAACTTAAACACCCCTTGAAGTGACCAATCAGTTGTCCTCCTGCCTGAACACCCCTTTTGTACCCTTTTACCTAAATAATTCCCTATAAAAGCAGTGTAGCCCAAAACTCGGGGCTCCCTCCCTATAGCCGCTGAGTCGTGCTGGTGGGAGCCCTAGCTCGAGCTAGCAATAAACCCCTTTATGCTTTTGCATTGTCGTGGACGTCTTATTTCTCTCAGTTTTGGGGACTTGGACCTCAGGCGTAACAGTCAAGAATTGTGAAGGCTGTGAGGTTTTACTTACTGATTAGATAACAATGGTTAGCCTGCCATAGTTTCATGAATGTTGGCCGATGACATAAGACTCTTGGGTCAAAGGTGAAGGACTTATTACTCACAGCACAGCAAGCAGCATGGGTAGCATAGGTCAGTTCTTCCTTGTTTTCAAATTCCAGGGAGGCAATGCAGGTGAGCCTAGATGGATGCCCCACATGTGTGGGTTGCATTTCAGAAAAAGATCTTTGAATTTAGGGAACTTAGATCCTTTACACTGGACAGCAAGCATGTCTGCCCTTTGTTCTGGTAGGAAACAATGTGTCTTCAAAGGCTGTTTGCTATACAAACCTTCTTGAAAAGACACTTCGGAGCGAAGGTCAGTCTGTGTCTCTGCTCCTGAGACATGCCGAAATGTGATGGACACGCAGAAAACAGTGCTGAGCCTGCTGTAGCATGTATAAAGGCTAAAAACTAACATGACCTCAACTCTCAAATAATCCAGTAAAAGAAACCAATTAGCTGGTTTGTGAAACAGAAAACTTCATTTTCCAGAGCTTCTCTTCTTGTGATTATGAAATAGGAATGATATCTACGCCCTCACTGCTTATTTTGAGAAATAAAGGAAAAAGAATAGTCTGACAAATGCTCTGAGTTTCATGATGGACACTCTGAAATAGAAGAGCTTCATACGAAAACATTCTGGGTTCTAATCACACTCTTATTCTCTGATGCCCTTGAAGGAAGTATGATAAGAATACAGATATTTCATTTAATAATGTGAAAATATTAATTTTTTAATGCTGAATGTGAATTTAAGGCATTAATTTCATCAAACTATAAAGCTGACTTGTTTAGTTGCTCAGTCATGTCTGATTCTTCGCAACCCCATGGACCGTAGCTTGCCGATTCCACTGTCGATGGGACTTCCCAGGCAAGCATACTGGAGTGGGTTACCATTTCCTCCTCCAGGGGGATCTTCATGACCCAGAGATCAAACCTGCCTCTTTTGCATCTCTTGCAGTGGTAGGCAGACTCTTTACCACTAAGCCACCTGGGAAGCCATAAAGCTAACTGCTTGTGTGCCTGCTAAGTCATTTCACTCGTGTTTGACTGTTTGCAAACCTAGGGACTGTAGCCCACCAGGTTCCTCTGTCCATGGGATTCTCCAGGCATGAATACTAGAGTGGGTTGCCATGCCCTCCTCCAGGGAATCTTCCCAACCTGAGTCTCTTAGGTCTCCTGCATTGGCAGGTGGGTTCTTTACCCCTAGCACCACCTGGGAAAACCATAAAGCTGGCTAGATGCGCTTAAATGTTCTGTTTTTATTGAAATCACTGTCTAGATTTCTTAAGAAAGCCAACAGATTTGTTGTCTGTAACATTGCTGCATAGCTCAGGAACCTTGGGTTCTCCTTACATCTTCCCCACCCTTATGTCTTTTCATTTGAAGACAATGATTCTTTATCACATATACTCTATATCCCCTAAACAAGGAGGTCTAGAGCCACACTCTAGATCTAGTTAATCAATACATCTAAGGATAGAGCCTGAAATGTGCTTATTAAAAGGCCCCAGGTGATTCTGGAAGTCACTAAAGTTTGAGAAACAAACCTTTAAAATAACTACCAATAGAACTTCAGTAATTGTATTCATTTTCTAAATTATGGATATAAGACAGATGCATAGGCCAAAAAAGAGAAAATAATTGTTTTTTAATTAAATAGAATGACTTCTACAGACCAGTTCAGTTCAGTTCAGTTCAGTCGCTCAGTCGTGTCCGACTCTTTGCGACTCCATGAATTGCAGCACGCCGGGCCTCCCTGCCCATCACCATCTCCCAGAGTTCACTCAGACTCAACGTTCATCGAGACCATGATGCCATCCAGCCATCTCATCCTCTGTCGTCCCCTTCTCCTCCTGCCCCCAATCTTCCCAGCATCAGAGTCTTTTCCAATGAGTCAACTCTTCGCATGAGGTGGCCAAAGTACCGGAGTTTCAGCTTTAGCATCATTCCTTCCAAAGAAATCCCAGGGCTGATCTCCTTCAGAATGGACTGGTTGGATCTCCTTGCAGTCCTAGGGACCCTCAAGAGTCTCTCTACAGACCAAGTACATCTTAATTATATATATATGTAAATAGCCTGATTAACAACAATAGGAAAAGGGTTACATAAAGCATTATATGTCCACTCAGTGGAATATTTTGCAGTTGTTGTAAATGACCATTATGAAAACTAAGTAAGCAATATAAAAATATCTATGAGAGATATACAAAAATGTAGAGTACAAAATTGCATGCATGTAATTTCTACAACTAAATACATATATATGTTTAGGAAAAACTAAGAGAGAAAAGGTCAGAGTTATAAGATTATGGATGAATATGCCACTTTGTATTTTTTCAAAAATATATTTATGTATTTTTTCTATAATTTAAACTAAAGAAATAGATTGTGATAGAGTTTGGGAATCCAAATTGCAGGCTCTGATAATTCTATCAAGTAGAATAACAGTGCTATTTTATAAGTATCATAAAATAAGAATAAGTGAAAGTGAGTAGTTCTGTATATTTTGATTGCTGATGGACCCTAGATTTCACATTAACGCATTAAGGTCTTTTCGTTTCCATCATCTTCCCCCTAACATCCAAACACTTATCCTTAAGACTTTTAACTCACTTCTCAAACTAGAAACCAAATACTCTCCCTTTTCTCCCCCATCCCCCAGTGGCTTCAGGTTCCTGCATCTGTCCACTGTCTCTCAAGGGATAGCACCACAATCTGGCCTCCAAAAAGTACCTACATTTCCCCTCTCTGGAAACCCACAATAGAATTCACAATAAATTTTGCTCTGCGGTGCAAAAATCACCTGATTGACCTACGAAAATAAGACATACTTGGGGTTTTTTTTAGAGATTTTTGGTTCTTCTTAGAGTTTCAGTTTAGGAGGAAGAATTTTTTCCTTCTACTTACAAGTTGAAAACATGATATTGAGACTCTGAAGATGAAATACCTGTCTTCAACCACCCCCTTTTCTCATAAGCAGTAAACTAATGTAAATAAAATAAAATCTTGTGTCAGGGATGCCATGAAATGTTGTTCAGGAGGTGCAGCATACAAGAGCTTAGGCAAGAGATTAAGTGGAGGCCAACATGGAATCTGAACCCTGCTCACCAGATCTGTTCCTTTGTTTAAGGGACTGTACATTCTCCTCAGGGGTTCCCTAGTAGTTCAGACGGTAAAGAATCTACCTGCATTACAGGAGACCTGGATTTGATCTCTGACTCAGGAAGATCTCCTGGAGAAGGGATGGGTTACCCACTCCAGTATTCTTTCGTGGAGAATTCCATGGACAGAGGAGCCTGGCAGCTACTGTCCATGGGGTCGTAAAGAATCGGACATGACTCAGTGATTAACACTTTCATTTTCACAGTCTCCACTGGAAGATGAAATCCTCCTTGTGTTTGTTTATTTTTAAAGCTCCTTGATTGCATGGTTTTCACCCCATCAAAATGCCTACCCAGAAAAGACTTCAATATAGCAGGCAACCTGTGAATACAGAATTGTTCCCTTTCTTAGCACTTTTCCCCCACCGGTCCTTTTAACCACTGGAAAAGAAAGGAATTAGATCAGACCCTCCCAAGACTACTCCTGGAGCTCAATTTCTTCAGGGAATACAGACTCCTGAACAGAATATGACTCATATTTACCTGACTTAACTCTAGCATCTGTCCCACTTAAGCACAATTCCAGGGTAGCTCAACAGTAATGATACTGGTGCCCCTAAAAATGCCATAACTCCTTCAGGATATTGAAAACAAGGTAAGCTGGCTCTTTGTATCTACAATAAGTCTTCCCTATCAAATGAGACAAACTTCCAGTTATAAAATAGGCAAATACTCAGGATGTAATATGATAAATGTAATTAACACTGCAGTATATGTGAAAGTTTATCCTGAGTTCTCATCATAAGAAAAAATTTTTACTATTTTTTTAATTTTGCAACTATGTAAGATGTAGATGTTCATTAAATTTATTATGGTAATCATTTCATGATGTATGTAAATTAAATCATTTTTCTGTATACCTTAAACTTTTATACTACTGTATGTCAGTTATATCTCAATAAAACTTGAAAAAAAATTTAAGTAAAAAAATGTCCTTTCTCCTTATGAGCTTTAACTTCAGAAATAATGTGTGCATATAAATGTTTAACACAAAATCCAGAACCATTGTGTACCTAATCAATAACAAATATTCTCATCATTGTCTCTCTCATCTAAACTTTGAGTAAAGAGGAAACCAGTAAACACTCAATTGTAGGTGGGAAGAACACAAAGTAAGTTTCAGACTAGTTCCAAAACTGTATTTTCCACTTAGCTAACCCTTACCTATATTAATGAATGTTCATATCATGCTTAGTATTGAAACCATAACTTGTGACAGTCATGTGCCCAAACGGCTGCCCCAAACCACCACTAGACTGCTTCTACCACCAAACCCATCTTATTGTTATCAATTCTTTAACCATTGATTTTTTTATAGAACTACTTATTTTTAGCTTTTTCTCTAATTCAACTCTAACAAAAACTACAGCTTTAATTTTAGTTATTTAATAGTGTCCATTTTGTGGTTACTATCAGAAAACTTTTCCTATGAGCTCATCTTAGTGATTCAAGCAGTCTATTTTTTCATTTATATTTTAAAATTATGAATGTGATAATATTTACAGGAGGTTTGGAAAATACAGAACAAAATTACATATAGTTCCACTATATATTAAAATTAATTTTTAAGTAAAGATTTTTAGTTGGAGTTTCAATATCAAACTCTAATAGAATAAATATTATTCTATCTAAAAAATAGAATAAATAAATATATAGAGAAGTAGAAGGATATAGTAGACCTGAAAATCACTGTGAACCAATTCAACATAATTAAAATTTATACAATTTTCACACAAGAGTAGGATGCAAATTCTATTCAAGTTCCCATAACTATAAAACTAGGAGACACTGGAGCATATCCAAGGACATAAAACAAGGTGCAAAATCTCATGGTCTAAAGGTATTAAAATCATACGGGGTCTGTTCTCTTATCATTGTGGACTTGTGTTAGAAATCAATATCAAAAGACATTTGAAAATAACCCACATATTTTCAAGTGCAGCATGACATTTTCAAGCAGCCTTGAATACATCAAATTATACAGAAGCAGCAGCCCCAGAATTAACCTTTGACAATAGCTTTATTCAGTTCCATCAATAATTCAGAAATATGAAGAGTCTTAGAAACCCATAATGTTAACTACTGAGTGTTAAGACTGAATAAATCTCTGAATTAGACTGTTTGAAGTTATGAGTCTATCCCAGTTCCACCTGTATCTAATTCAAATCAAGGCTCAGACACCATGCAGCTCATTGAATTCTCTTGGGGGTCTCCAGGCTTGGTCCAATCTGACCCTCCACCTAAAGTGGCAAAGATTGTCAGGCCAGAATTAGTAGGTATAGGATTTATAGCCTAGGAGTTAGACTGGCATTTGCCTCTCATCTCCACGAGGAGAGAAGGAGCATATCATAGAATCGGAATTGATGAAGATTTATCAGAAAGAGAATGATGAGAGATGATGGAAAGTGAGAGGAGCAGATCACAGCTCACTGCCATGATATAAAACACAGCTGGACACACCTACCTAATGTGTGTGTCAGGTGTAACTTGACTATGGATTCTTAAAGACATACTTGTCAGACATCCATCATGTTTGGGAAATATCTTTATGGATATCAAAACACATGATCTAACAGGCCCTTCTCCCCTCTGGGGAACACAGCATGTATGTCATACAAAGATCACAGGCCCTAGAGACAGACATAGCTGGATTCTGATCCTGGTCTGCCATTTACTACCTTCAAGTTACTTGGTCCCTCAGAGCCTGTTTTATCCTGAAAAAACATCTAATTCACAAGAGAGTTGTGAAAATGCAATGAGAAAGCCTAGCCCAGCACAGAATAGGCTCTCATAAAATTTAGCTTCTTATTTAAAAAAAAAAAAAAAAAAGATGTTAGCTTCCTGCTCTTTTCCTTCATAGGAATTTGCCTACTAGGTGTTAAGGTAATAAAAAGAATCTCTAAATTTCCAAGATTAGCCTTTTGTGGAGTGGCTCCACTTCAAGGCAGTCCAATTAACACCCACTCTTCATCTTCACCCATGTGTTCATCAGTCTCAACAGGGTTAATCACTGAAAGGAGGTCACAGAGCAGATTCAGGCCTTCTGATTCTTAATCCCAATTTAACTTCTGAGTATCTGTTTACAACTGGAAACCTGAAGTAATAAAGGCTTTATTTGTAGTTTTAAAAAAATAAATGGCTCTTCAAATTCATGCTCTTCCCACCCCATCCTTCTAGGTTCTAACACAATAAAAAGATATTTCTAATTAGATGTTTACAATAATTTTTATATTAATTTATGTCACATATATTTATGCTATAAGAGAGCTGCTTTTTATGAATTATAAATACTTATTATTACTTTTCCCCTGCAGGGTTTTCTTTTAAAGGTCTTTAAAGAAATAAAATATCAAGACTTTGCAATGCTGTTTGCACAGAACAATCAACTGGGGACATTTTAAAAATAATGACCCTTGGGACAGACCTCAGACCAATTAAATCAGCGTCTCTTGGGGTAGTACCAGGCACCGGAGGCTTTCTAAGGTTCCCCCAGATGATTGTAATGAGCAGCCTGAGGGAAGCAGTATGGAAAAGCCATGACTAGTTTTCTCCTCTTTGTTTATTGTACCTCTCCCCGCTGATTAATCTCTAGTCCCGACTCCAGCCAAGGCTCTGGGTGAGATTTTAGAAGAGCCACATCATCCCTTTCCAGGAAAGAGCCCAGTGAGTCTGCACTCACTTCCCAAGCTCAGCCCCGAAGCATTTCCTATGACACAGCTGTTCCTTTCGACCCTCCTAATGACTTGGCTTGGTTCCATGTCCCCACTGCACCGGGCTCCTCTTTTAAACTTGTGCTAAGAATGCCTCCATCCTTGGTCATGAGAGATTTTGTTCTGTCTGCTAGTTCTTCAGGTTCTGGTTTCCTTGACAGAGCAAGAATCACCTGGGGATCTTGTCAGAATGCAAAGGCAGGGCCCACAAATTCTGCATGTCTAATAGCCTCATGGTGTTGCTGCTGCTGCTGCTCCATCAACCACAGGTAGGTAGCAAGGACATGGATGGTCTTTTCATCCTTAAATTCTAAGGAAGAATCAATTCTGTTGTTTCAAGGCCTTTTTTCTTACTTTTGTGGGACATTCTTTGCTACTTCCAGTATATTTGATGTTGAGCATTTAAAGCACAATTAAAGCATCGCTTCCATACAAAAGCACAATCCATTTTGTGAAAGCCACTTTTATATTCAGTTCACAGGAAGTACCATGGTAAAAAGAAAGAATTTTTCTGTGTAAATTAACTGAAAGCTACAATTAGGAGCAGTATATCCAATGAAGATATCAATGCAAGTTGATAAATAAACACCACCACATCACCTCTGGAGCCCTGCCTAAATCAGCCCTGTGCCTATCGTGGTATTGTGCTCTGTATGGAGGACACCCAGCTGTCCCTATAGGGCCAGCTCCTGTATCCTTCTGCTTCATCTCAGCTTCTTTCCCTCATCTGCTTGTCCATAGTGATAAATTCTATCATGTCTACATATGGCAATCCTCTTTCTGACCTACTGGGGAAAAGGCCAGCTTATGGACAAAATGAGCTTTCCCTTTCTTCATTTATTCTAGGATGTGAACCTCTGATTTCTAGCAGGTCACCATAGACTGTTTTACACTGTGTGGGTTGCTTTTATGAACCCACTTATGAGGCGGCCCACACAGTATTAAGTACTTACAAGAGGAACAAGTTTCTGATTTTCTGTCAGATTTTAATCCTGCCATTGCTTTTAAGAAGCTGCATTGGCTTTGAAAAGAAGGCAAAACAATTATGCTTTCTCCAAGTCTTAAGCTGGCCTCAATGATAGAAAAGATGAAATCAAAGAAAAAATTGGAGGGATTAGAGAAATATAACTTATGAAATCTTTACTAGCAGGTAGGCTGTGAAAGCAGTGGCAGGATTTCAAGCAAGGGAATGGCAGGAATCAGGCCAAGACTGTAACATCAAGATTGGAAATACAATATTGGAATCAAGAGTAAAGCAGAAATAGCACAGGCCACAGCTATGAGTTTTGATCATGACAAAGCTAGGAACACAATAGATCAGCTGCTGCTGCTGCTAAGTCGCTTCAGTTGTGTCCGACTCTGTGCGACACATAGACGGCAGCCCACCAGCTCCACGTCCTTGGGATTCTCCAGGCAAGAACACTGGAGTGGGTTGCCATTTCCTTCTCCAATGCAGGAAAGTAAAAAGTGAAAGTGAAGTTGCTCAGTCATGTCCGACTCTTAGTGACCCCATGGACTGCAGCCCACCAGGCTCCTCCGTCCATGGGATTTTCCAGGCAAGAGTACTGGAGTAGGGTACCATTGCCTTCCCCCAATAGATCAGCATTAGATCATTATTTGAGACTCGGGAACATAAAAGGCCAGAGGCAGGAGGATGCTTAGTGAAGCCTCTGATTCAGGCTTTCTGGAAAGAAGCCCTAAGAGACCTTAAATAGACCTCTTGGAAATCTGCTCCTTTGTTGGATCTAGCCTAAAAAAATAACTCTCATTTGAACAGTCTATTCATTGCCTGTTTGTGGAAAATACCCTGAAAGAATGATGAAAGCCTCTGAGGTTGATTCTACACACCAAACTGGTTCGGTCATGTTGACTAAAGTAATATTTTAAATAAGCCTGTAAATTGTGTTCTGTTGATAGATATAGCCTGAATCTACACTTTGTGTTAAAATTGTCTCAATAATAAAATCACTAATGTGTGTAGCAGTAAAAGTAGACTTGTTCCTGTTGCCTCTGGTTTTCTTCTGAAGTCCCAGAGCAGAGAACAGTGTTAAGAGCTCACATTATAAGTTTGCTCAGGAGTCACTCAAAAAAACTAATCCAGAAACTCAACTTTAAAAATAAAAGGCAGTCAGGTGATGAATCCTGAC